>JBAKBP010013176.1:0-64167 GCA_037953745.1 Lithodes maja
ATATAAGCATTAATTCATCGTTTCGAGTGAGATATACAAACATGTATGTCTCTATACACACCCTATTCAACATCTGACGGACATTTATACAGCACACAGCGAGCAAACTATAATGACAGCGGCGACACGACTTATTTGGCCAACTGTACAGAATACGAAATGACACTGAACACTCGGATGTCATAGTCTCTAGCCCACTCGTAAGAATTCGTGGACCCCTATCTATCTATTGTAGAGTTCGCCAGGAGCAGGTGTCACCGATGAGCGTGTCCCCCTTCGGTAATTCGTGGACCCCTTATGGTTTCCTTTATGCAATTATAACTAGGATGGTGCCCACATCTCAGTCTGGCTAGGTGGACTCTGCTTGGAGATTTGTAGACGCTTTAGCAATTTGGTCAGTCTGAGGCTAGATTTCCACAGTCAGTACACTGGTTTTAGGTGAATATCACACCCTTTAACTGTAGTAAGGTTAGCTAACAAACTTTTACTTCACTAGGTGGGACCCTATATATATATATATAGCTCGTCAGGTAACAGAGGGAGAAAATGTGGATGTCGTGTTGCTAAAGCATTCGACAAGGTGGATCACGGCATCCAAGGCCAAATAGGTGTATGGCTGCACAGTTTCCTCTCCGCAAGAAGGCACACTCTATATAGTCTCCCCTTTCCCCAGAAGATACAATAAATAACCCTACACTTGACACATTTAAAACAGAATAAACTAACACAGGAGCAGCTTCTAAATATTAATATAAAATAGTTTAGTCCCCCAAATTATCAGGTTTTCTTTGCATGCGGGTGGCACTAACACGAAATAATTGTAGGGGTAACTCAGGATTTAAAATATGTTTTAGTTACGAGTAAATTTAAAGCTTTATTCATGAATAGTGCATGTTTATTCACCTAATATGATGATGAATCAGCCATTTATTATCCGATTTTGTCTCCAATTTCGCCATATAAATAGAACAAATCTTTTTGAGTGTTTTTTGAGACGTTCAGTACATTATTTTAAGTAGGGGTAGGCGTATGTATGGAGTATACCGGCAGAGTTACAAAAATTGTGGTCTGAGACAGTCATAGCATTCAGTACACTAGTTTTAAAAGGGAATATCACACCCCGTTAACTGTGGGAACTCAACATTTTTGTCAACAGTTTCTGATAGCATTCGTATCGCGACTACATTCAAAGGGTGTGATATTCACCAAATTATACATTATACCGAATGTGAAAATCTAGACTGCAAGTACACGTGAGCCACTAAATGTTTCTAGTCTCTCAGTGGGATCGAACCATCGACCATCAGAACGATAGCCGTGGGTTAGCGTATGGTGGTGCGTCACTAACCAGGGTTCGAACCCCACCCAAGGCATCTCAAAACCTGTGGGTTTTTAGGGGGGTTAAATTCCCTTCAGAGGTTCGTACCCCGCGCCAGGTACCAGGAAAGGTTGATCCTAAAGGTAGCCTGGGGAAAATTCCCATTCCTATTTAACCTGGAAAAACCTAGCATTTCAATTCTTGGTATAGGGTTCGCGTGACGGATGCTCCACGTAGCTACCTGGTCACGTTCCCTGGGCCAGAGACAATAGGGGTTAACCCATTCAGTACCAGGGACGTCCTTTTCATTATATTCTGGCAACTATTAGACATTTTATTCAGCTTAGGAAGGAGCTCTAGCAATAATAAGGCTTCAAAATATTTCCACCAACCCTTTTAACTACCATAGATCCTTCCTAAGCTGCATAATATCGTCTAAATATAGCTAGAATAAAATATAAAAGACGTCGCCGAGACAACAGATGTTAATAAGAAATACCACAAGCTACGACATTAGGTCGAGTTTAACTCTGTAAGTATCACTCGCAAGTTGGACGTAAAGAGTATTATATTTGTAATCATAAAGGGAAGAGTATTTGCAAAGCATTCTACGGCCGATGACCAAGTCATCGTCATCACCATTATGATAGGTGATTGAATGGCCGATATATTTACCCTTGTCTATTTCAAACCTGAATTCTTCGGGGATCTTTATGTCGGCCGCGTTTAACCTCTCAGAACAACTAGGCAACACACAAAGCCCACCCCCCATCCCTGAGTCCAAGAGAACGCGAAAGGTTTGTTTACCAATGAGGCGCCTCTCTTTACCCATTAATCTTCCTTTCAGTATCGGTAGTTTTTTATTACCAATCTTGTGGCGTATTTGTTTATCAAACATATACAGAGATTTGAAATAAAGTCTCGGGGAAGTGTAGGAGAAGTGCTGGACGGCGTTTAAGCGAGCGAGAGTCGGACGGCCGATAATATTAAGCCCCACTACGTCCGGGCCGGAACTCTCCATCACGTTGACTTCCATGTAAAATTTCTGCCCATTTATGAGACAGACTTCAACATTTGGGAAGATATAACCGCAACAAATTATTCGTCCCTCCCAACAATCAATTAAGTATTTTACCAATCTATAGGGATATTTCTCCTCAAGTCCTAAGATCTTTGCGGTTTTCATTGAAACTAAATTTATGCCAGAACCCGTGTCAAGGTAAAATTCTACGTAATGTTTGTTTATGTTAACTGGCAACGTGGTCAGCCACTCTAAGCTAAGGTCGGTGATATCTAATGGGCAGAGATCTACTGCCGAAAGTTTGGACAATTTTACCAGAGGATCGCGGGTTACTTTCTTAGGTTTGGGCGTTATATGGAAACCCAATTTTTGGCCATGTTTCTCACCACGGCAGCCGATGTTTAGTTTTCTGGCCATTGCTACAGACGCTCGTTGCTCTCCCTTCTTCCACTGTCTCCTTTCCAGCATTTTTCTATCCATAATCTTGACCCTTTCTTCTGCCCGCTTCTTAGCCCTCTCATCCCGTCGTAGTACATCTAGATTTACGTCCATTTTACAGTTGTAGACCAGTTTACTTGGATGTTTAAAATTATAAGCTAATCTGAGAAGATATGAATTTTATCAAGTCGATGTTAACCCTCTCACATCCGGACGCGATTTTTGAGCCTATTATCCTCATGTGGAAAATAGTGGGGTAAACGGACAATTATAGGATGGATCAGGTGCTTTATTGGGGTCAAGCGTTCACACTATTTCTCAGGGTTCCCCCCAATAAAATGACAGATTATACTACGGCTAGTATATCATCCAATGACAATATAATTTGCGGTCCGGCTCCGGTGGGTAAAGTTGAAGGAGCTAGTCTTCATCAGATGGCCGCTAAGGAAACGATTGATGAATTACAATGGTCAAAGAGCCCGGGTATTATCGGAATTCAAGATTATTTAGATGTGAATAAAAAGATTATTAATTTGAGCGAGGCGGGTGTTATGGTCTCCCAGTTAACTTGTCATATTGCTACGGGTTGATTTTGTTTATATAAACACCCAATAATGTTGAAGGATGCAGTGGTACCTTTTTTGTTAATGGTATTGTATTTGCACTTTCTGAAGGCGAGCCATTTTGTTCTTATAGTAATATTACTTGTATCTTCTAGGGTTAGTTTCGTTGTACCGTGTGTAATTGTCTTATGGGCCAGATATTCCAAGCTCATATTTGCATCTAATATGGGAATAGTCTCATAATATGCTAGTGAACATATATTCATCAAATCGAGTCTATCCTTTTTGGCTAATTTAGTAGCATGTTCCCTTGAAAAATACTTCAAAACTCTTATTAGGGGATTTTTTTCATAGGGTGATACCTTTGCTAGCTCCTCGAGTTCCATTTTAGTGTACTAAAAATTCTGAGTGCTAAAGACTATATATATATCTATGTTTAAACACACTCGAGGAGTCCAATACTAAAAGTTGAACTACCAAAAAATTAAACTTATATTTTTGTATATTCACAACGGAGGAGAGATACACATGGACAGGTGACAGCCGTCGCCATATATGATGGTGTTTCTGCCAACCTTATCAGAAGTTTGGCCCTAAACCATAATGGAGATTATATTCTAGTAAAAGACAAGAACATATGCGTACACAAATACAACACTTCATGAACAAAATTATTCATCCTCATGTGGAAAATAGTGGGGTTAACGGACAATTATAGGATGGATGAGGTGCTTTATTGGGGTCAAGCGTTCACACTATTTCTCAGGGTTCCCCCCAATAAAATGACAGATTATACTACGGCTAGTATATCATCCAATGACAATATAATTTGCGGTCCGGCTCCGGTGGGTAAAGTTGAAGGAGCTAGTCTTCATCAGATGGCCGCTAAGGAAAAGGTTGATGAATTACAATGGTCAAAGAGCCCGGGTATTATCGGAATTCAAGATTATTTAGATGTGAATAAAAAGATTATTAATTTGAGCGAGGCGGGTGGTATGGTCTCCCAGTTAACTTGTCATATTGCTACGGGTTGATTTTATTTATATAAACACCCAATAATGTTGAAGGATGCAGTGGTACCTTTTTTGTTAATGGTATTGTATTTGCACTTTCTGAAGGCGAGCCATTTTGTTCTATAGTAATATTACTTGTATCTGCTAACGGGTGTGATATGCACCTAAAACCAGTGTACTGACTGTCGAAATCTAGCCTCAGACGGTCTCCGAGCACACTCGAGGATTCCTGCCCATCATCGCCATAGCTTCCACAGGGTCCCACCGATATAGGGGAAAAATCTTTGTTAGGATGTAAAATGAAACAAACATTAAACTTATATTTTTGTATATTCACAACGGAGGAGAGATACACACGGACAGGTGCTGTCACCGTCGCCATATATGATGGTGTTTCTGCCAACCTTATCAGAAGTTTGGCCCTAAACCATAATGGAGATTATATTCTAGTAAAAAGTCAAGAACATATGCGTACACAAATACAACACTTCATGAACAAAATTATTCATCCTCATGTGGAAAATAGTGGGGTTAACGGACAATTATAGGATGGATGAGGTGATTTATTGGGGTCAAGCGTTCACACTATTTCTCAGGGTTCCCCCCAATAAAATGACAGATTATACTACGGCTAGTATATCATCAAATGACAATATAATTTGCGGTCCGGCTCCGGTGGGTAAAGTTGAAGGAGCTAGTCTTCATCAGATGGCCGCTAAGGAAACGATTGATGAATTACAATGGTCAAAGAGCCCGGGTATTATCGGAATTCAAGATTATTTAGATGTGAATAAAAAGATTATTAATTTGAGCGAGGCGGGTGTTATGGTCTCCCAGTTAACTTGTCATATTGCTACGGGTTGATTTTGTTTATATAAACACCCAATAATGTTGAAGGATGCAGTGGTACCTTTTTTGTTAATGGTATTGTATTTGCACTTTCTGAAGGCGAGCCATTTTGTTCTTATAGTAATATTACTTGTATCTTCTAGGGTTAGTTTCGTTGTACCGTGTGTAATTGTCTTATGGGCCAGATATTCCAAGCTCATATTTGCATCTAATATGGGAATAGTCTCATAATATGCTAGTGAACATATATTCATCAAATCGAGTCTATCCTTTTTGGCTAATTTAGTAGCATGTTCCCTTGAAAAATACTTCAAAACTCTTATTAGGGGATTTTTTTCATAGGGTGATACCTTTGCTAGCTCCTCGAGTTCCATTTTAGTGTACTAAAAATTCTGAGTGCTAAAGACTATATATATATCTATGTTTAAACACACTCGAGGAGTCCAATACTAAAAGTTGAACTACCAAAAAATTAAACTTATATTTTTGTATATTCACAACGGAGGAGAGATACACATGGACAGGTGACAGCCGTCGCCATATATGATGGTGTTTCTGCCAACCTTATCAGAAGTTTGGCCCTAAACCATAATGGAGATTATATTCTAGTAAAAGACAAGAACATATGCGTACACAAATACAACACTTCATGAACAAAATTATTCATCCTCATGTGGAAAATAGTGGGGTTAACGGACAATTATAGGATGGATGAGGTGCTTTATTGGGGTCAAGCGTTCACACTATTTCTCAGGGTTCCCCCCAATAAAATGACAGATTATACTACGGCTAGTATATCATCCAATGACAATATAATTTGCGGTCCGGCTCCGGTGGGTAAAGTTGAAGGAGCTAGTCTTCATCAGATGGCCGCTAAGGAAAAGGTTGATGAATTACAATGGTCAAAGTGCCCGGGTATTATCGGAATTCAAGATTATTTAGATGTGAATAAAAAGATTATTAATTTGAGCGAGGCGGGTGGTATGGTCTCCCAGTTAACTTGTCATATTGCTACGGGTTGATTTTATTTATATTGTTACGGCTGGATCGGCAATACATATTCGGGATTCTTGATCGTAGGACAGAAATGGCTTATGTGACAACGACACGCTCGATTCCAGTCCCAAATACTATATGCTCCAGACAACAAAAGCACCAACGCCCTACAGAGTTATCGTCTATGGTAACGAGGTACCTTAACTCGGCGAAAGTGTACAACAGGGGTAGGCTATGAGGCTAAACTCCCTCAGACATTTATAGGTTACGTTATTACTAAAGAAATGCAATACTCAAGAAACTACGTTAATATTAAGCCTCTAATAATGTAGAATAGAAGCAGGCTAAAGGTATGACAGTGAAATGCTAAATGATAAATGTACACGCCTACTTGAAAGCGCGTGCACTAGAATAACTGTCCCCTACTAACATGCACTAGCATGTAGCATACAAGATGTTCATGATCCAGTAGATACCTAATAATACACATGGAAGGAACATAAACAGTAGTCACTTATTATAAGAATGAATCTATACTTGGAATAACTAAAAGGTTGCAGGCAACAGTACTGCGCCGGTAGCCTACTACCGCATAGGCTACTTCGCTTCTCTCACTCTGTCTCCCCTCTGAGTCTGTATGCGCCCTACGCAACAGAACTCCGGACACAGCAGCAAAACGACAGTGCAGTTAATTGATACATGAAAGTATTAATAGTGTTGTCTTGTGTGTGAGTAATGTGTATTGTAAAGTGTTACATACATAAACTTAAAGAGAGCTGCAATGCATAGTAAAATAAAGATATCACCCACTCATCATCCCCATGTGTTCTAGCTAGCAGGCCAAGTCACAGGAACAACGAGTCCCAGCACCGAAAGCGAGAACCCAGGAAAAGACTGCAGAGAACACAAGGACAGATAAATTACGTTACTCTACTATACCGGCACTACGAGCGAGCTGTAGTCTCTGGTACTGCACTCGCTCCTGGCTCGGTAGGCAAATCAAGGCTAAGTCCTCGCCCCTCTACAGACAACTCCTGGGCATGGTCGGGCTCTTACACATGGCACTAGTCTAGTCACAAATTGGATGATGAGCTGGGCATATAACTCGTGAACATGTAGAACGTTCACCAACTATCCTCATCAAGAAGATCGCTGTTCACATTAACCCCTTAAATCTAATACATGTAAATATATGCTTGTCCTAAGAGTAATACGAGAGGTGAGTGCTGAAACTCCTTTAGGACCTCAAGGGAAGGGTATGCATTTAAATAGAGAGAAGAATGAAATGAGAGTAATGTCGTCAGAGAGAAAGAGTGCAACCGTGAGAAATTGGGAGAGAGGGCAAGGGATGTTAGAATCTCAAAGGTTCTAGGCAACCTGGTCATAGAGCACACAGCGAGCCTCCAGGCAATGTGCTGTACGACAACATGGGCAGCCCAGACAGCATAGGCAGGCGGCAATGTACTACCAACCCTGTCGCACCTAGCTATAAGCGCAGGGCTGCCAACCGGTCCATACGTCTGGCAACCACCCCCCCGGCAGCGTGGCGCACCGCTACCCTCTCGCTCTGAAGTCTAACTCACTCTCTCTCTCTGAATTCCTATCATCTCATCTATCAACTTCTCTATTGATACTACATATTAAATGGAAGGTCTCGACATGGCTTAAAACAAAACCCACCACTGGTTAGCAAATGACGAGACCTTTGCAGAGATACAAAGAACATAGTTATACGTTGTCACACTCAATATAAGCAGCCAGCATGGTACACGGTCCGTGACGGTACAGTGGAGTACCAAGGAGTACAATCAGGTTACGTTGCTACGCACTGGGTGCGTCACAGCCCCCCCAAGATTTTAGATAATCGACCTTAGAAGCATTTTCAAAATCTGACAGGCAACCAACCGACCTGCTACCCTTAGCTGCCACTAATTGCAAAAGGTGCACAACAACTGAAGTGTGAATTATACATAAAACACAATATCGCATGCATCATGCTACAACAATAAAGACTTACAAAACTAAAACAAATTTTCTCGTTTATTTTATTGTTTTATAATCTTTTTGGACGGCGTTATGATAGCCTAATTTTACTCCTGCTCAACCCACACACCGTGCACGACTATCCTGGATCATCAACCCTTGATAGACAATCTGCTATCACGTTCTCACTCCCGGCAATATGCTGAATGTTGAGATTATACTCTTGGAGCATTAGGGACCACCTGGTCAACCGCATATTCCGATTGTGAAACTGATTTAGGAATTTCAAGGGATGATGGTCCGTATAAATCGTCACTACCGGGCCGTAGGCTGGAACATAAACTTCGAAATGTTTGAGCGACAAAACGATAGCAAGAAGCTCCTTCTCTATAGTCGAGTAATTCCTTTGTGCCGAATTAAACTTGCGAGAAAAGAAGCTCACTGGGTGTTCCAAGCCCTCGGAATCAGTCTGCAGTAACACTGCCCCGGCACCCACACCGCTGGCATCAGTCGCCAGCTGAAAACTCCTGGAAAAGTCTGGGGCTCTCAAAATCGGATGTGTACACAGCAGGTGCTTGACTAGGTCGAAAGCCCTCTGACACTCCGAAGCCCAACAGAACTTCACTGACTTCGACAGTAGATCAGTTAACGGTGCTAAGACAGTAGAGTATCCCCGGATGAAGCGCCTATAATAGCCTATCATACCTAGGAACCGCATGACCTGGCGCTTAGTGGTGGGCCTGGGAAACATATTGATAGCCTGTATCTTGCTCAGGGGGGGGCACACCCGGCCTAACCCGACCCCGAAGCCAAGATACTGCACAGTAGCCTTTACAAACTCGCACTTCCTCAGGTTCACCACCAGCCCAGCATCGTGCAACTTCCCAAACAGGGTCTCTAAGTGCCTTAGGTGATTTTCAAAATTGTCATCATACACTATCACGTCATCAAGGTAGACCGTGCAGTTAGGGATTTCGTCACAAATATCGTTCATCAGGTTCTGAAACGTGGCAGGTGCGTTCTTAAGCCCATAAGGCATTACGTTACATTGGTAGGTCTTGCCATCTACCACAAAACCACAAACTTGCTTAGCTCGGTCCGACAGGGGTACTTGCCAGTAGCCTTTTACAAGATCAATTTTAGTAAGGTACTTTGCATTCCCTATCTTGTCCACGCTGTCGTCAACTCGAGGCAAAGGGTAAGGGTTGGTAGTGGTCAAGCCATTTAGCCTACGAAAATCTATGCAGAACCGCACCTTGCCGTCAGGTTTTGGCTGCAACGTGACGGGTGATGTCCACTTCACATAACCTTCAGTGATCATCCCTCTCTCAACCATGTACTTTAACTCCTCCCGTAAAGCTGGCAACTTTACCGGGGGCACACGGTAGGGCACTGACTTGAAGGGCACATTATCACCGACGTCCACGTCGTGCGTTACCTGAGTAGTGAGACCTGGGTGTTCGGCGAAAACAGAGGGGTATGACCTGAACAGGCCTAGGACAGCAGCACCCTGGTGCTCAGGCAGGTGACTTACAGCTTGCCTAGCCTCTTGTTCAGTATTCCCCGCCCACTGTTCCGCGGAAATGACACAGTCCCAGCTATCCTCCTCAGCAGCATGACTGTCCCCACCTCCTTCTCCACCCTGGCCGCTGCAGGCCAGCACAGGGACAGTGAGAGGCTCTGAGGGGCGTCTCACATACTCTTTCATGAGGTTAACATGACATAACTGATGTTTTTTTCTACGGTCAGGTGTTGCAACGAGATAATCAAGGTCGGACAGTTTCTTAGCCACCACATACGGCCCAATAAACTTGGCAGAAAGGGGGTGTCCAGGCAAAGGTAAAAGCAACATTACCTCCTGACCCACCGAAAACTCCCGAAGCTTCACCTTGGCGTCATACTGGTGCTTCATGACCGCCTGTGCATTAACCAAGTTATTACCTGCCGCTGCCATGCAACCTATAAGTCTCTCCCGGCTCTCAAGGATATATTTAAGTACAGACCCCGGCTTCTCTTCGCCCTCCCAGATCTCTTTCACCATACTTAAAGGTCCTCTCACATTATGGCCAAAGACTAGTTGATTTGGACTGAACCCCAGGCTCTCTCCTGGGACTTCACGTGCAGCGAACAGAACATACGGCAGACCCAAATCCCAATCAGTGTCATGTTCTGCACAGTAACAGCGTAGCATACTCTTCAGGGTCGAGTGCCACCGCTCCAAGACTCCCTGACTCTCGGGATGGTAGGCTGACGACACTACAGAACATATACCGTGCAACTGAAGGGTTTGCTTGAACAATTTGGATGTAAAATTGCTCCCCTGGTCTGACTGCACCTCACGTGGAAATCCATAACGGGAACAGAACAATAATAAGTTTTTAACAACTGCCTTTGCCGAGCCGTTTCTCATGGGGTATGCGTCCGGGTATCTCGTAGCCACATCCATGATTGTCAACAGGAATTTATTGCCACTACTAGTAGGCGGGAAAGGGCCAACCAAATCTACTACAACTTTGCTGAACGGAGGCCCGGTGACAGGTATGGGAAACAAAGGTGCCTTCGGGATTGTCTGGTTAGGCTTCCCCGTTGTCTGGCAGGTCGCACACCCAGCCACCCATGCACAGACATCAGCCTTGACCCCAGGCCACCAGAAAACCCGGCCCAATGCCGCCAATGTTTTTGTTACCCCCAAATGACCCGCCACCGGCACATCATGCGCCAGACACAATAAGGACTCTCCATACTTATTTGGAACAACCACCTGGTCTACTACCCTCGCACCGCCCTCCCACTTCGATTTGGGGTCTAGAAATCTGCGGTACAATATCCTGTTGAGCCTAAAGAAATCTCCCGGCTTCGCATCCCCATCTTCCTCCAACTCTATGGCACCATTGCTATAACGAGCTAGGCTAGCGTCTTGCAGCTGTTGCTCACTAATGTCCCTGGGCGTCAATGCATCAAGATGGTTTTGTAATAAGACATTACCCCGGCTAGTAGGCTCTACTGCCTTAGTGGCTCTCGCTACAGCTCTTGCCTCACGCGAAGTCTTACCCAACTCTGCCTTGTTACACACCATATCTGGGCCAGAGTCAACTCCCGTGTTTATTATAGGTCCAAGTACCGAATCACCGAGAAGTGCAGCAGAATCAATGTCCCTTTTCCTGCCCTTAGCAACCTTCTCCTGATCCTTCCTCCACTGTCCCCGAGGTTGAGTGCTAGGCTGTGCAGGAGCCGCAGAGCGAGATCGGGTTACCACACAGGCCATCTCATCCTGTTGGCACCTCCCAACCCATTCCCGATTCTCACCATCCACGTCGGCCGCCCTCTCGGCAACGACTAAGGGTGGAGTCCCGGAAGTGGGCACCGCAAAGTCGTTGCCGAGAAGAAGGTCGACGCCCTCAACTGGCAAACACTCAACGATCCCTACATCCAGCTCCCTGCACACCTCTCCCACTCTCAACTCCAACCTCACAAGTGGGTATGACCTCGTAGCATTTATACCCTGCACCACAACAACTCTGGCCGCATTTATCGGTTTCCCTGTGAAGTTCCTCAACAAAGTTTGCGAAGCCCCCGTATCCCTCAGCAAGTCAACCCTCCGTAGTTCACTCCCCCAGCTCACAAACCCGTGCCCCCGATGGCTACAGAAAGTGTCCCGGACAGGTGTCGAGCCTTCCGTACGCTTCTTTACCGCGTGTGCCTCAGCTGCTGACAACCTACCCCGGGCAGTTGCTGCAGCCTTCAGAGACACACCGATACTGTGAACCAATGACACCGGCTTAGCGGGAGTGTTACTAGGGCACTCACGTGAATAATGGCCTAGCTTCTGACATTTGTAACATTTCACATCCCCAATGGGCTTCTTCCCTTGTGCGGGCGAAGAAGGGGCCTGACCTTTAGTAAACGGGAGAGGCTTGTGTTTGTAGGTGTTATTAGGTGCAATGCATTTAGTGTGGTTATGTGTGTCATAGGATTTGTTATTATCGAAAACTCTGGTGGGTGGGGTATAGCGCCCCTTCTGCCCTGACTCAGCCCTCTGAGCGGCACCGCAACCACGAATCAATGATAATCTGAAGTCTGCCATCTTGGCAGCCTCCTCTACTGTCTTGGGACATTTTTCCTTAATGTTCAGCGTTAGATCGGTTCCAGTGCATTTGTAAAACTGTTCCAGATAGAAAAGTTGCTTAATTTCCTCAGCCGACTCTGCGTGCTCGGACCGAAACCAGTTATTACATGCATCTGTTAAGTCCCGTGCGTGCTCCATAAAACTGACATCGCTCTTCTTATTCACGCCACGGAACTTCAATCTATAAGTTTCGGGTTGCAGTTCGTAGGCCCGGAGCACAGCCTCCTTCACCAGTCCATACACTACACTCTCGTCCAGTGACAGTGCATCGTAGGCTTTCAACCCCTTACCCACTAGACGTGATGAAACTAATGCTGCCCATTTAACCTCCGGCCAGTCATACTCACGACACTTCTTTTCGAAACGAGCAAAAAACTCGGTCACTGCTGTCTCATCAAATGCGGGTACTAACTTAATTAAATGCGAAAGTGAGTCTGTAACCCAGTGCCCACCACCGAGATGACGCCCCGTGGTCTCTACTCTAGACTTCTCGACATCCATTTCAGCCTGGTACCTGGTTGCATCCTGATTGGCTTGGATTCTAGCAACCTCTATGCGTTCTATACTAGCCTGTTGTATCTGAGTCTCCTGCAGCTTAAACTTAGCTAGTTCTAGCTGAAATAACATCTCAGGAGACAGGCCTGGGGGGGGAGAGCACAAAATGGGGGATCCACACCGAGACGTGTTTACGGGTAAGCCAGCTTGCCCTTGAGAACCCTCCTGCTGCATCGTGCTAAGACTCGCTGGCTGAGGGCCCAGCTCAGGGGTAGAGTGGAATGGAGGCTTGGAGGGAACCCCCCAAGACCCCACTCCACCCACCGCCCCATCGCCATCACCCAACAAACATGCCACCAAATTCTTCTTGGGCCAACTGTCAGGACAGTCCCGCCCCAAAACCGTGGCTAAACAGCGAAGACCGTAACAATCAATAGCCTGCAGGCGCTGTTCGGTCAAAGGTGTCTGCAAAAATGCCCGGGCATCCCTCTCTCCACTTATAACACTCCCCTCCCCAAACATCTGTTGTACTTGCTGGTTACTAGGCTGTACCGTGTTATCCTCCCCCGTAAATGATGAGTCATTAGACATAGTGCTGGTTATACAATTGCTGTTCATAAAAAAAAAGAAGTGCTTATTACTAATTGCAGTCTCGACTCACAAAATGTTAAAGATGCTTGAATGACTCTACTCTAGACACCCCTAACGAAACAATCTGCAAGTCCACCAATACAATAATGACACAATAAAAATTCCTCCAATATGCAAGAAAATTCTAGCCAGCTCTACTAGGTAGCATAGAATAGTTCTCCAAAAAACATGTGATAGGATACTACTGAATCTTGTGCAAGGTCGCCATTTTGTTACGGCTGGATCGGCAATACATATTCGGGATTCTTGATCGTAGGACAGAAATGGCTTATGTGACAACGACACGCTCGATTCCAGTCCCAAATACTATATGCTCCAGACAACAAAAGCACCAACGCCCTACAGAGTTATCGTCTATGGTAACGAGGTACCTTAACTCGGCGAAAGTGTACAACAGGGGTAGGCTATGAGGCTAAACTCCCTCAGACATTTATAGGTTACGTTATTACTAAAGAAATGCAATACTCAAGAAACTACGTTAATATTAAGCCTCTAATAATGTAGAATAGAAGCAGGCTAAAGGTATGACAGTGAAATGCTAAATGACAAATGTACACGCCTACTTGAAAGCGCGTGCACTAGAATAACTGTCCCCTACTAACATGCACTAGCATGTAGCATACAAGATGTTCATGATCCAGTAGATACCTAATAATACACATGGAAGGAACATAAATAGTAGTCACTTATTGTAATAATGAATCTATACTTGGAATAACTAAAAGGTTGCAGGCAACAGTACTGCGCCGGTAGCCTACTACCGCATAGGCTACTTCGCTTCTCTCACTCTGTCTCCCCTCTGAGTCTGTATGCGCCCTACGCAACAGAACTCCGGACACAGCAGCAAAACGACAGTGCAGTTAATTGATACATGAAAGTATTAATAGTGTTGTCTTGTGTGTGAGTAATGTGTACTGTAAAGTGTTACATACATAAACTTAAAGAGAGCTGCAATGCATAGTAAAATAAAGATATAACCCACTCATCATCCCCATGTGTTCTAGCTAGCAGGCCAAGTCACAGGAACAACGAGTCCCAGCACCGAAAGCGAGAACCCAGGAAAAGACTGCAGAGAACACAAGGACAGATAAATTACGTTACTCTACTATACCGGCACTACGAGCGAGCTGTAGTCTCTGGTACTGCACTCACTCCTGGCTCGGTAGGCAAATCAAGGCTAAGTCCTCACCCCTCTACAGACAACTCCTGGGCATGGTCGGGCTCTTACACATGGCACTAGTCTAGTCACAAATTGGATGATGAGCTGGGCATATAACTCGTGAACATGTAGAACGTTCACCAACTATCCTCATCAAGAAGATCGCTGTTCACATTAACCCCTTAAATCTAATACATGTAAATATATGCTTGTCCTAAGAGTAATACGAGAGGTGAGTGCTGAAACTCCTTTAGGACCTCAAGGGAAGGGTATGCATTTAAATAGAGAGAAGAATGAAATGAGAGTAATGTCGTCAGAGAGAAAGAGTGCAACCGTGAGAAATTGGGAGAGAGGGCAAGGGATGTTAGAATCTCAAAGGTTCTAGGCAACCTGATCATGGAACACACAGCGAGCCTCCATGCAATGTGCAGTACGACAACATGGGCAGCCAGGCAGCATATGCAGGCGGCAATGTACTACCAACCCTGTCGCACCTAGCTATAAGCGCAGGGCTGCCAACCGGTCCATACGTCTGGCAACCACCCCCCCGGCAGCGTGGCGCACCGCTACCCTCTCGCTCTGAAGTCTAACTCACTCTCTCTCTCTGAATTCCTATTATCTCATCTATCAACTTCTCTATTGATACTACATATTAAATGGAAGGTCTCGACATGGCTTAAAACAAAACCCACCACTGGTTAGCAAATGACGAGACCTTTGCAGAGATACAAAGAACATAGTTATACGTTGTCACACTCAATATAAGCAGCCAGCACGGTACACGGTCCGTGACGGTACAGTGGAGTACCAAGGAGTACAATCAGGTTACGTTGCTACGCACTGGGTGCGTCACAACACACACACACACACACACACACAAGCCCGCGCGCTTCCCTGTTTTATTTAAAGTAATAGAATAATAGCATAATTACACCCACATGCAATTCTACTTAAGGGGAGATTTCCACTAGAGGGATTTTTTTACTGAACTCCTTTCTCATTCAGGTTTATCCCCATTGATTTTGAGATTTTAAGACATTCATCCCATTAGTTTGGCGATTTAAGGAACTTTCGCCCCATTATTGTCAATTTTAAGATTTTTCGTGTCATTTAGGGGTCAATTTTTTCCTGGCTAGCGATAGCGAGCCTGTAATTTAAGAGGAACCGGCCTTCGGCCAGGACATTTTTCTACCGAAAAATTTACAAATTTAGCTTGAAAGAGGGTCTAGAGGGTGTAATTTTAAGCTTGATGGAGGTCTAGGGAACAAACTAGAAACCTTCCCTTAAGTTGCGTTCAGCCAATTTACGCTAAATTAAAGAAAGTGGGAAGAGGGAAATGGCTGTTTGGCTGTTTTTACGTCAATTGTCTCGCACGGTCATTCTGTGTGCATTATAACTGTGACTTGAGGGGTAACTAGGTGATTCAGTGCGTGTGTGTGTGTGTGTGTGTGTGTGTGTGTGTGTGTGTGTGTGTGTGTGTGTGTGTGTGTGTGTGTGTGATGGTCATTCTGTGTGCATTATAACTGACTTGATGGGTAACTAGGTGATTCAGTGTGTGTGTGTGTGTGTGATGGTCATTCTGTGTGCACTATAACTGACTTGAGGGGTAACTAGGTGATTCAGTGTGTGTGTGTGTGTGTGTGTGTGTGTGATGGTCATTCTGTGTGCATTATAATTGTAAATTGAGGGGTAACTAGGTGGTTCAGAGTGTGTGATGGTCATTCTGTGTGCATTATAACTGAATTGAGGGGTAACTAGGTTATTCAGTGTGTGTGTGTGTGTGTGTGATGGTCATTCTGTGTGCATTATAACTGAATTGAGGGGTAACTAGGTTATTCAGTGTGTGTGTGTGTGTGTGTGTGATGGTCATTCTGTGTGCATTATAACTGAATTGAGGGGTAACTAGGTTATTCAGTGTGTGTGTGTGTGTGTGTGTTATGGTCATTCTGTGTGCATTATAACGAATTAAGGGGTAACTAGGTGATTCAGTGTGTGTGTGTGTTATGGTCATTCTGTGTGCATTATAACGAATTAAGGGGTAACTAGGTGATTCAGTGTGTGTGTGTGTGTGTGTGTGTGTGTGTGTGTGTGTGTGTGTGTGTGTGTGTGTGTGATGACCTTTCTCTGTGTTAAAGTGTGAATTGAGGATAACAAGGTGATTTTTTTTTTCTTTTGTGTGTGTGATGGCCATTCAGTGTTTGTTCTAACTGTGAATTGGGGATAACTAGGCGAGTCAGTGTGTGTGTGTGTAATAATAATAATAATAATAATAATCGGTTTATTTCAAGCCGGCAGCCAATGGGGCTGAAAATACACAGACTTAACCTATATCTTAACCTAAGTGATCAACAGACTGATCCTGGCTGCTAACGAGAGCGCCTACATACCCCCGAGGGAGTAGGAAGTGGGCAGGAGACTTTGTGGGTCCCCCGAGACGGTCCTTCCAGACCTTGCCTTCACGGCCAGGGAAAGTTTTTGAGAGAACCTCCCCTGCCGGCGCGTGGGATCGAACCCCCGACACCAGGGCTAGCACTCCCAATACAGAGTACTAAGCGCGCTCGGCCACCGTGACCGTAAAAGAGAGAGAGAGAGAGAGAGAGAGAGAGAGAGAGAGAGAGAGAGAGAGAGAGAGAACGTGAATGATGGCTGCTTCCCAAGAGTACATGACTGTTTGGGTGCACAATAAAAGTGAGATAGTGTGTGTGTGTGTGTGTGTGTGTGTGTGTGTGAGGGAAAGAGAGTGAGACGACGTAATAACCTTTATACACACACACACACACACACACACACACACACACACACACTATCTCACTTTTATTGTGCACCCAAACAGTCACAACACAGCCCGTAGCCTAGTAGGTAGCGCTCTCGTCTCACACACGAGGGATCGGGGGTTCAATCCCCCGGCCGGGCGGAGACAAATTGGGCTTGTCTCCTTTCATGTGTTAGCCTCAGTTCACCTAGCTGTAAATAGGTACCTGGAATAAGTGGACGACGTTGTGACGTCCCATCTGGGGTTGGCAAAAATGGTACAAGGCGAGATGGGTATCATATGGTTCACCTAAGCTACTGGTCAACCTAAGCCTTCGGGTGAGACTGGTACCGTAGTGAGAATGGTACCATACAGATTAACCCTAAGCCTTCGTTTCCAGATGTCGCCAATTGGCCAAAATACAGACTACACACACATCCACAGCCATTCCAACGATACATAAACACTTAACATGCATTTCACGCAATACATTCCCAGTTAAGGAGGCGCGATAATAATGAGCTTAGCTCGCATTGCGTGGATTCCCCTTGACGAAACAAGCAAGTGAATAACACACACACACACACTATCTCACTTTTATTGTGCACCCAAACAGTCATGCACTCTTGGGAAGCAGCCATCATTCACGTTCTCTCTCTCTCTCTCTCTCTCTCTCTCTCTCTCTCTCTCTCTCTCTCTCTCTCTCTCTCACAATATTTATCTTGCTCACACACTCCCTCTCTCTCTTTCTCTCACTCACTCTCTCTCTCTCTCTCGTATGCTCTATCATTATCACTCACACTTACCCACTCACTCACTCTCACACTCACACTCTCTCACTCTCTCACACACATACAGACACTCATTCTCACTCACTATTTTTCTTGCTCTCACACACTCATAATCTCACTCTCTCTCTCCCTCCCTCCCTCTCCCTCTCTCCCTCTTTTTTACTATCCACCCAAGCAATCCTTCACAACGAGATACTCAATCCACATTCACACGTCTCCTCATACTAGCATTTTTTTTCTGCAACTAAGATCTGGCTGCTTCTGAAATTAAGGGGAGGAATTTGTGTTTCTTCGGGACCCTCTTTTCCCTCATGCTTAGCCCCATTAGTTTTGGCATTTTAAGACGTTCGCCCCATTAGTTTAGCGATTTTAAGACCTTTCGACCCATTTATTTGTTAATATTAAGACCTTTCGTGCCATTTAGGTGTGTTTTTTTCCTTAACCCCTTCAGACTCATATGTCGCAGAGGTTGCCAGATTAGCAATAAGAAATAGAGTTCTCTCACTCTTATAATTACCTCTCCAAAATTAGTTTTCTGCCCACATCTAACTCAAAGACAACTGCAGAGGTTGAAGTAACTAAACTAAAGGTTTGTAAATACCCCTGATAGTAATAAAGGCTTTAAAGTATCCCCGATAGGCTCAAAATTGCGTCATATGTCGGAGAGGGTTAACGAACGACAGCGAACATATAATTTAGGAGAAACTGGCCTTGAGCTGGGCCAGTTTTCTTCCCAAAAAATAACAAATGTATCTCGAACTTGTTTTTTTAAGCTTGATTAGTCTTTGTAGCAAACTTAGAAACAGAAATACATAAATCAATAAGTTATGTCCCTGCTGTCATTACGTTTGGCTCGCTCTGTGCTGTATTAATGTCTGTCAGATGTTGGAATAGGGTGGGTAAGTGTAGGAACATGTTTGTATATTTCACTCGATATGAAGAAATGAAGCTTGGATATTGCGGATACCAATTATTGATCAAAACATACTGGGTGCCGGGACATGACTTATTAGCGCGACTGTACAGTGGAAGACTATGATCACCTATAATAATCTACCTACAGTCTAATTACCGATACCAGTTTAAAATAGTCTCAAAATATTGCCAGAATATAATTGCCAGAAACAGTTGCTGGTGTAAGGGGAGGTTTCTAGTTTGTTCCCTAGACCTCCACCAAGCTTAAAATTACACCCTCTAGACCCTCTTTCATGCGAAATTTATACATTTTTCGGTAGAAAAATTTCCCGGCCGAACGCCGGTTCCTCCTAAATTACAGGCTCGCTATCGCTCGCCAGGAAAAAATTGACCCCTAAATGACACGAAAGATCTTAAAATTGACAGAAATGGGGCGAAATTTCCTAAAATCGCCAAACTAATGGGGCGAACGTCTTAAAATCTCAAAATCAAGGGGGCTATACCTGAATGAGAAAGGAGTTCAGTAAAAAAAATCCCTCAAGTGAAAATCTCCCCTTCAATTGGCCTTGAAGCCGAAGAGACCCGGATATAAAAACAGAGTGGCCATTTTGTTTTACGACTTGAATGCATTATGTGAAGGAGTTCAAGACAATTAACATGGAATAGTTTTGTTTTGGGTCTTTTCATTAATTCCAAGGACAATATGACAAGGTATACAAGGGAATTAAGGGGAGGTATTTAGTTTGTTCCCTAGACCTCCATCAAGCATAAAATTACACCCCCTTGAGTCCCTTTCAAGATATATTTGTACATTTTTCGGTAGAAAAATGTCACGGCCGAAGGCCGGTTCCTTTTAAATTACAGGCTCGCTATCGCTCGCCAGGATAAAATTGACACCTGAATGGCACGAAAGGTCTTAATATGGGGTGAAAGTTCTTAAAATCGCTAAACTAATGGGGCAAACGTTTTATAATATCAAAAGCAATGGGGCTAAACATGAGGGAGAAAGGGGTCAAGAAAAAAATCCCTTAAGTGGAGATCTGCCCCTTGAGATAGCTTTGTTTTGGTATATTGTATCACTTCTAAATACAATATAGGAAGAAATACATGAAAGTCAACATGAAATACATGAAAGTCAACATGAAATACAATATAGGAAGAACTACATGAAAGTCAACATGAAATACAATATAGGAAGAAATACATGAAAGTCAACATGAAATACAATATAGGAAGAAATACATGAAAGTCAACATGAAATACAATATAGGAAGAAATACATGAAAGTCAACATGAAATACAATATAGGAAGAAATACATGAAAGTCAACATGAAATACCATTGTTTCGACCTTTTCATTAATTCCAAAAACAATTAGAGAAGGCATACAAGCAAATTAACATGAAATTGCATTGTTTTGGTTATTATTATCATTCACAAACAAGGCATGCAAGCAAATTAACATGAAATTGCATTGTTTTGGTTATTATTATCATTCACAAACAAGGCATACAAGCAAATTAACATGAAATTGCATTGTTTTGGCTATTATTATCATTCACAAACAATTACAAGAGTACAAAGGAAATCAAGCAACAACACGTCTAGTGACCCTTCTAGGCTGCTTGTCCTCCAAAACACTGAGGATCAAGTGTCCAAACAGTGGTTTAGAGTGGGTAAGGGAACATTGGAAAGGGAACTACTGCCCTGGAACTAATGTCCGTGGCAGGATTAGGAAGTTAGTAGGGGACAGATGGGTTAGTAACTGAGGGGAGGATAAAATAAAGTTATTCATTTACAAACGCAGTCAGTCGCGGGTTTGATGCGAGATATTTGTCTAGGCGAAGTTTAAATGAATCAACGGTGCTGCAGTCTGTAACATCTCGGGGAAGCCCATTCCATAAGTTGACAACTCGATTGAAGAAGATATTTTTAGCTTCGTGTGAGTTAAAATATTTGGAGTAGTCTACAAGAAAATTAACATGAGATAGCTTTGTTTTGGCTATTTCAATACTTCGAAAAATTATTAGAGAAAGAATACTAGAAAATTTACTTGAAATAACTTTGTTTTGACTCTTTTATCACTTCTATATGTGTGTAAATTTTGGGTATTTTGTTTTTGTGTGTTCATTGTTTTTTGTTGTGTTGTCCCTATTCGGGCTCTGTCTTGAGTTAGAGAAGGAATACCAGAAAATAACCATGATATAGCAATGTGTTGGCCATTTTATCACTTCCAAGAAAATTTGACAAGGTATACCAGAAAATTAGAGGTTTTCAGTATCTCAATTGTGGGTCTTGGGGGTAGGCTAACTGAAAAACATTACAAATAAATATTTATATATGCCGGTATATATATATTTATTTATTTCCCTCTTCCTATGACTTAAATTGCTTCAAACTCCGTGTGTCCAGGCATTTTGGCTCGAACGTCCCTTGATTTTGGCCCTGTCACTCGTTCAACTATGGGGGAGGCACTCGCTACAGGCAGTTCTATATATAAATAAATGGATAAATATAAATTATAAATAAATTAATAAATATAAATCGCCCCTTAAACACAGAAGACCCGGGCATTAAGGGGGGGTGACCTGCTTTTTGTTATTTCTGTCCTTTTCTCTCTTTCTCTGGCTTGTATCCATTCGGCCCCATTCAGCCAACTATTTTAAGACTTTCATCCCCATCTAGGTGTCGATTTCTTCCTGGCGAGCGAAAGCGAGCCAGCATTATATGAAGAAATCCGGCTTCGCCGGAGAAATTTTTCTATCGAAAAATATACAAATTTAGCCTGCTGTCAAACAAAAATAAAAAATATGCTGGCTCGCTACCGCTCACTAGTAAAAAATTGACACCTGGATGGGGATAAACGTCTTAAAGCAGTAGGCTGAATGGGGCCAAATGGATACAAGCCAGAGAAAGATAGAAAAGGACAGAACAAACACAGAAGACCCGGACACTAAAGCTGTGTCTGGAATAATAGGGTACTATGGTAATTCCTTTTATTCGGCTGCCAGAACTGTTAAGGGGAGGTATATAGTTTGTTCCCTACGTTTTCATCAAGCTTAAAATTACACCCCCTGGACCCCCTTTCAAGATAAATTTGTACATTTTTCGGTAGAAATTTTTCCCGGCCAGAGGCCGGTTGCTCTTAAATTACAGGCTCGCTATCGCTCGCCAGGAAAAAATTGACACCTCAATTGCACGAAAGGTCTTATAATTGACAGAAATGGGGCAACATGTCTTAAAAATGTCCAAACTAATAGGGCGAACGTCTTAAAATCTCAAAATCAATGGGGCTAAACATGAGGGAGAAAGGGGTCCAGAAAAACAAATCCTCAAGTGGAAATCTCCCCTTAAGTGTGGTGTAAACTTGTGTGTGTGTGTGTGTGTGTGTGTGTGTGTGTGAGCGAGATAAATAGTGTGAGTGAGAGCATAAAAGTAAGGACGAGTGTGAGAGAGAGAGAGAGAGTGTGTGTGTGTGAGTGAATGATGGATGCATCCCAAGAGTGCGTGACTGTTTGAGTGCACAATAAAAGTGAGATAGTGTGTGTGTGTGTGTATGTGTGTGCATGACTGTGTGCGTGTATGACTGTGTGAGTGTGTGTGTGTGTTTGTGTTTGTACAGTACACATAGCTCATATCGTATTATATACGTTAATAAACCCTTTTAAGAATATTCTACTACCAATTATCGAGTTTGCTAATCTATCTTCAGGTTCGAATCCCGGTAGGATCACATGCGTTCATTAATTTCATTGGGAGGTGTTTGGTGTTAGGAGTTAAATTAATGATTTAGATTATCCCAAATGGTCAACAATCTGACCTAGGCTGCAACTAGGCGTATCTGTTGCTGGCAGCGGGCAACCGAGCGTAAATGTAATCGTTACAATATCCAAACCCATTTAGTATAACCCATATTAACTCACTCATACTCTCTCTCTCTCTCTCTCTCTCTCTCTCTTATTCACACACACACACACACACACACGTATATACTCACACATACTCACTTATATACTCACAAACACTCACTTATATACTCACAAATACACAATAATACACACACACACACACACACACACACACACACACACACACACACACACACACGTATATACTCACAAACACTCACTTATATACTCACAAACACACAATAATATACACACACACACACACACACACACACACACACACATATATTTCAGGTCACGGTGGCCGAGCGCGCTTAGTACTCTGTATTGGGAGCGCTAGCTCTGGTGTCGGGGGTTCAATCCCAGGCGCCGGCAGGGGAAGTTCTCTCAAAAAAACTTTCCCTGGCCGTGAAGGCAAGATCTGGGCGGATCGTCTCCGGGGACCCACAAAGTCTCCTGCCCACGTCCTACTCCCTTGGGAGTATGTAGGCGCTCTCGTTAGCTGCCAGGATCAGTCTGTTGATCCATTAGGATAAGATCTAGGTTAAGTCTGTGTATTTTCAGCCCCATTGGCTGCCGGCTTGAAATAAACCGATTATTATTATTATTATTATTACACGTATATACTCACAAACACTCACTTATATACTCACAAACACACAATAATATACACAACACACACACACACACACACACACACACACACACACGTATATACTCACACACACACACACACACACACACACACAGCAGTGAGAGAGGAACATGACTAGACCGAAGGGTATTGCAGTATATAAAACACTTTACAACTATGGTACGAGAGAGAGAGAGAGAGGAGAGAGAGAGAGAGAGAGAGAGAGGAGAGAGAGAGAGAGAGAGAGAGAGAGAGAGAGAGAGAGAGAGTACAAAGGAGTACAAAGGAAATCAAGCAACAACATATCTAGTGACCCTTCTAGGTTGCTTGTCCTCCAAAACACTGAGGATCAAGTGTCCAAACAGTGGTTTAGAGTGGGTAAGGGAACATTGGAAAGGGAACTACTGCCCTGGAACTAATGTCCGTGGCAGGATTAGGAAGTTAGTAGGGGACAGATGGGTTAGTAACTGAGGGGAGGATAAAATAAAGTTATTCATTTACAAACGCAGTCAGTCGCGGGTTTGAAGCGAGATACTTGTCTAGGCGGAGTTTAAATGAATCAATGGTGATGCAGTCTATAACGTTTCGGGGAAGCCCATTCCACAAGTTGACAACTCGATTGAAGAAGAAATTCTTAGATTCGTGTGAGTTAAAAGATTTACCAATAATTTTGCAACCGTTTCCCCCGCGTGTAATTAGATTGGTCGATAGTGAAGTACTTACTACAGTTCATATTGTCGATGCCTTTGATGATTTTGAACACTTGAATTAAGTAACCTCTTAATCTGCGCTGGGTTAAAGGAAATAGATTTAATTCTCTAAGACGCTCTTCGTATGGTTTGTTCTTTAGGCTAGGTATCATTTTGGTAACTCTACGTTGAACTCGTTCTAGCTTGTTTATATCTTTTTGGTAATAAGGGCACCAGGATTGAACGCAGTATTCCAGAAGAGGGCGGACTAAGGAATTGTAAAGGGTTAGGATAACTTCTTTGGATTTATGCTCAAATGACCTGCCTATAAAGCCAATTATTTTGTTTGCCTTCTTAACAACTTCTGAACATTGTTGACTCGGTTTTAGGTTGCTCGATATTGTTACTCCCAGATCGGTTTCTCTGTTTACATTCTTAAGCTGAGTGCCATTCATCGAATAGTTTGCTTTCTCATTTAGGTATCCGATATGTAGTACTTTACATTTATCCGCATTGAAACTCATTTGCCAAATTTGGGCCCAACATGACAATTTATCTAGATTGTGTTGCATATCGTCAACTTGTTCTTTTGAGAGTACGCTATTTGCAATTTTTGTATCGTCAGCAAATTTTGAGATTGTACAGGTGAGGCCCTCATCTATGTCGTTGATGTAAATTAGAAAGAGAATTGGTCCTAGTACCGATCCCTGGGGTACCCCGCTACTTACATTGGTCCATTTAGATGCCTTACCGTTTATGACTACTCTTTGCTTTCTGTCGCTGAGCCAATTTTCTATCCATTTCAACACACCGTCTTGTATTCCATGCGCTTTTAGTTTTAGCAGTAAACGTTTGTGGGGAACTTTGTCAAAGGCCTTTTGAAAATCAAGGTATATAATATCTACAACTTTACTCTCATCGTAGAGGTTGAGGATATCGTGGAAGAAGTCTAAGAGGTTTGTTAAACAGGAACGTTTTTTACGAAAGCCGTGTTGAGTATCTTTAAGTATGTTATTTTCCTCTAAGTGATTTACGAGTCTGTCTCCTATGACCGTTTCTAGCATTTTACATACAACTGAGGTTAAGCTAATTGGACGATAGTTACTGGGTAGGGATTTGCTGCCTTTTTTGAATATCGGTGTTACGTTGGCTAGCTTCCACTGATCAGGCATAGTTCCAGACTGCAAGGATTTATTGAATAGTAATGTCAGTGGTTTGGAGAGCTCATCCTTAGCTTCCTTCAGAACTCTAGGCGAGATTGTATCAGGTCCAGGCGTTTTATTTACCTTGAGTTTATCTAAACAATTCAATACTTCTCTCTCTGTAACGGTGATATTGCTTAGAACATCTGAATTATCAATCTGAATCGGCGATGGTGTAGGGATATCACTGAGGTCTTCTGTTGTAAAAACTGATGCAAAGAAGGTATTGAGGGCATTACTCATTTGTACTTCGTCTTTGGTGTATTCTCCATTTTCATCGACTAACGGTCCAACAGTTGAAGTAACTACTTTTTTCTTTCTGATATAACTATAGAATTCTTTCGGGTTTGTTTTACTTTGATTCGCAATATGTAACTCTAAGGTCTTTTTACTTTGCTTAATTAACTTTTTGGCTTTGCGTCGTAGCTCTACAAATTTCACCCGTTCTTCGTCATTTTGTGAGGATTTTAATCTATCATTAGCAAATTTTTTAACAAGCAGGCAGTTTGAAATATCTTTATTCCACCATTTGGGCTTATTATTATGGCCTGGACGCCGTATTTTCGATGGTATGCAGTCTTGCACTGCTTTTAGGTAAGTGGTTTCGAATAACTTCCAAGATGTATTTATGTCATTATTGTTAATTAAAAAGCTCCAGTCAGTTTCTTTAAACATAGCTCTAAGTTTATGGAAGTTTGCTTTCTTGAAATTAGGGACTTTTTCGATGCTACTATTTGGTTCGTTACTAGTAAACTTTAAAGTGAAAGTTATCGTACGATGGTCGCTGTTACTGAATTCATCACCAACATTCAAATTCTCTATTAATTCTTCTTTTGTTGCAAGTACAATGTCAAGAACGTTATTACCACGGGTCGGCGTTCGAACAAATTGATAAAGCGAACTCTCTTGCAAGTTCGTATACAAGTCATGTCCGGAGTGTGAAGTAAGAGTATCGCCCCACTTGGTCACAGGTAAATTAAAGTCGCCAAAAATTACGGTATCTTGTGAGTTACTTACATCTGCAATTTGTTCATAAATTTCTCGGTCAGTTTGCACTGATTGAGCTGGAGGTCTGTATATTAATGCAAGTATTATATTTGTACCTTTATTATTCTTTATTAGCACAAAAGATGCGTCGACGTTCACAATTTGAGGTTTTGACAAGAGGGTAGGGTTAAGACTTTCTTTGATATAAAGTAAAACGCCACCTCCATTTCGATTTATTCGGCTTTTCTCAAACATTACATAACCAGGAAGTGAATACTCTGCTAAAAAGTCTCTATCTTCTGTATTGAGCCAAGATTCTGTTATGCCAATCACATCATAATTTTCTGTAAACACTAGCTCCTCTAAATCTGAAAATTTATTACGTATGCTACGAGCGTTTGCATAGAAAACCTTTAAATTTGTTATTTTAGAACTCACGGAACGCTCTTAAATAATATTTTTGGTTCTTGTCGGATCTACATTTATGTTCATGGCTGTCCTCGGTCCTCGGTCCTTATTGCTGGTGGTCCTCGGTTGCCTCTGTTTTTTTCTTGGCGTTGGATGATTTATGTCACTGCTGCTTCTTCTCTGATGGCGTTTTTTGATCCATGGCTGCGGACTGCTTCGTGTAGGAGACGACCCATGCGTGCTGAACCCACAGGGTTTAGATGAGTGCCATCCTTGCGGAACAGAGTAGGCTGGTTGTAGAAGTTGTCCCAGAGGTTAATGAATTCAACTTCTTCCCTCAGACACAAATATATTAGTCGGCTATTTGTGCTGAAGGCCTTGTCGTAGAATTTATCAGGTGCGTCGATCTTGGGGAGAATGCCTGAGATGATGATATTCCTTGACTTGTTTTTGTAGTGCTGGATCATCTTGCGATATTTCTCCATCAACTCTTCGGATCTGGTGCGCATGACGTCATTTGAACCAGCATGGATGACAAAAAGGGTATTTTCATTTGCATCCTTTGTGGTATCTTCGAAGGCTTCCACAATGTCGTCCAGTCCAGCTCCTGGGATGCAAAATCTTTTTCGTTGATTTGGGACTCTGTTGCAGAACTCTTCGACCTGTCCTCGTAGGATGGAATCCCCAACGAGCCTGGTCTCTTCTGGTTCGTCTTCCATCTCTACCAATATCTCAAATCTGTTTGACATTGTGACTGGTAGATGAGACCTTTTCTGCGTTGGCCGTGCACCGTTCCTCACTGGTGTAAATCCGGAAACCTGTGGTGGCGGGACTCTACGTACAGGTCGGGGAGAGGAGTGGTTAGAACGGGGGCGAGGGGTTGGTACTGTTCGTGCTAGCAGGCTTCTTGCACGAGGAGTGGGGGAGAGACTAAGGTGAACAGGGCGGCTGTCCTGGTTTGATGTCGGCTCAGGTTCGTCAGAAGCATCTGCTGCAGTGTCTACTGCAGGTGTTGGATTGTTGGCAGATGACGTTGGGGCGGTGGTGGATGCTGGAGTTGAAACAATTGGAGTTAGTGATACTCCAACGTTGAGTGTTACAAACTCTTGGAGTGATTCCAGCTTCCTGGTGAGGGCGTTGATCTTGTTGTGGGCTTCATCCAATTTTGCTGTCAAATCCTCTCGTTGCTGGCAGAGTCGGCAGACTTGTGGATCGGCAGGAGCAAACATGGAAGCACCAAACCTACCGGCGCAGTTCGTACAGGCACGAGGCATGGTGACGATCACTTTCTTCAGATCACTTCACTCACTTAAAAACACTTAACTCACTTTAAAAACACTCAACTCACTTTAAAAACACTTAACTCACTTTAAAAACACTAAACTCACTTTAAAAACACTAAACTCACTTTAAAAACACTAAACTCACTTTAAAAACACTTCACTTACTTAAAAAGGCCTAACCGAAAACAAAAAATTTGAAATACACACAAATAGGTTATCAGCGGTGATAGCCTAGAGAGAGAGAGAGAGAGAGAGAGAGAGAGAGAGAGAGAGAGAGAGAGAGAGAGCGAGCGAGCGAGCTATATAACTATTTATTGACCTACATAAAGGAATTTACGGCTATGCAGTACGCTGAGAGAGAGTGTGAGTGAGAGTATGGGTGTGAGTGTGAGTGAGTAAGGGAGTGAGTGTAGATGTTTGGAGATTACACGACTGCATTGTGTATTAATTTTATCCTAAAACAAACATTGTGCTTGCTCGAACAATTGATATACAAACAGAGAGAGAGAGAGAGAGAGAGAGAGAGAGAGAGAGAGAGAGAGAGAGAGAGAGAGAGAAACGTGGGAAAAACATATATAATATAATTAATTTCCATCACATGACCTTCTCCGGTAAATGCCACACAGAGGGGAGACTTAAGAAAAAATATATGTAATTCTATTGTCAAAATATCAAAGCTTTTTTTTCAGTTTCGATCTCATAATTAACTCTTACCCTGGTATTATATGAGTAATTTCACAGCAATCCCAGTGTTCCATGATTTGGTTGGACTTTTTTTTTTTTTTTTTTTTTTTTTTTTTTTAATCGGATTTTGGCCCTTTAATTTTTCGGTACGGTACACTCGTAAACCATAGTCTCTAGCCCACTCATAAGAATGTGCAGACCCGACATTATTTATTTATGGAATTATAACTACAGTGTATGGATTTATTTTTTTTTTTTTTTTTTTTTTTTTTTTTTTTTTTTAAATGTAGAATTGCCTCTTGAAGAAATAGTATATATATATAATTTTTAGTTGACGTATAGAAAATTATAGTTCCAGAGATATACTTCCATAGTTAAGGGAAGATTTCCACTTGAGGGATTTTTTTCTGGACCCCTTTCTCCCTCATGTTTAGCCCCATTGCTTTTGAGATTTTAAGACGTTCGCCCTAGTAGTTTGGACATTTTAAGACATTTTGCCCCATTTCTGTCAATTTAAGACCTTTCGTGCCATTTAGGTGTCGAGTTTTTCCTGGCGAGCGATAGCGAGCCTGTAGTATAAGAGCAACCGG
Organism: Lithodes maja; assembly: GCA_037953745.1. Classification (NCBI taxonomy): domain Eukaryota; kingdom Metazoa; phylum Arthropoda; class Malacostraca; order Decapoda; family Lithodidae; genus Lithodes; species Lithodes maja. Next base: position 29,456 of record JBAKBP010013176.1, read on the forward strand.
CCTCCGGCCGGGACATTTTTCTACCGAAAAATGTACAAATTTATCTTGAAAGGGGGTCTAGGGGGTGTAATTTAAAGCTTGATGAAAACGTAGGAACCAAACTAAATACCTCACCTAAGTTATGTGAAGTCCATGAATATTTGTGAGTGAGCTAGAGACTATGGTGTCAGAGTGTACGAGTGTACAAGCTAAATAATAGAGTGAGTTTCCTCTGTATATGGAAGGATATTAAGGTGATTTAATCGTGGCCAACCCCCTCTTGGGATTACGTCCTCTGGCAATAGATAGATGATTTTGTTTAGCCCCATTGTTACGCATATCTATTTTGTTTAGCCCCATTGTTACGCATATCTATTTTGTTTAGCCCCATTGTTACGCATATCTATTTTGTTTAGCCCCATTGTTACGCATATCTATTTCTGTGTATCAAGTATTTTATTCACTTATAAATACCTGTTCTTTAAATTGATATGAGTACCCAATTTTACTCTTGAGGTATATTCCAAAAGCAAGAAAATGATTATGTTCCCTCCACCAACCGACTCTACTCCTAAACTCAATTAATGAAATCAACAAATACATGTGGCAGGTCCAGGGATTCGAACCTAGGATGCTCACACCGAAATTCAGCGCATTTATCCACTGCGCTACGAAGACAGTTATCAGACATTTAATTTTAATATTACGTAATCGATTTTTGTTTTTGTTTTTTACATATGCAACTTGAAAGGATAGATCGGCGTATATGTATGTGGACTATAATTTAATTTTGCTCGGCATAAGAAATATCCTTGGGGAGAACATTTTCCCATGGAGTTAAGAAATTACATAAAAGCTACGAATTATTGGCCTTTATATTGTATTTATGGGTTAGTAAGCTCTCTCTCTCTCTCTCTCTCTCTCTCTCTCTCTCTCTCTCTCTCTCTCTCTCTCTCTCTCTCTCTCTCTCTCTCTCTCAATATTATCCTTTGTATATATTATAGGATTTATTGCCAGTAAACTCACTCTCCCTCGCTCTTTCCCTCACACACACACACACACACACACACACACACACAAAGGAGTACAAAGGAAATCAAGCAACAACATATCTAGTGACCCTTCTAGGTTGCTTGTCCTCCAAAACACTGAGGATCAAGTGTCCAAACAGTGGTTTAGAGTGGGTAAGGGAACATTGGAAAGGGAATTACTGCCCTGGAACTAATGTCCGTGGCAGGATTATGAAGTTAGTAAGGGACACACACACACACACACACACACACACACACACACACACACACACACACACACACACACACACACAGCCCGTAGCCTAGTAGGTAGCGCTCTCGTCTCACACACGAGGGATCGGGGGTTCAATCCCCCGGCCGGGCGGAGACAAATTGGGCTTGTCTCCTTTCATGTGTTAGCCTCAGTTCACCTAGCTGTAAATAGGTACCTGGAATAAGTGGACGACGTTGTGACGTCCCATCTGGGGTTGGCAAAAATGGTACAAGGCGAGATGGGTATCATATGGTTCACCTAAGCTACTGGTCAACCTAAGCCTTCGGGTGAGACTGGTACCGTAGTGAGAATGGTACCATACAGATTAACCCTAAGCCTTCGTTTCCAGATGTCGCCAATTGGCTAAAATACAGACTACACACACATCCACAGCCATTCCAACGATGCATAAACACTTAACATGCATTTCACGCAATACATTCCCAGTTAAGGAGGCGCGATAATAATGAGCATAGCTCGCATTGCGTGGATTCCCCTTGACGAAACAAGCAAGTGAATAACACACACACACACACACACACACACACACTTTCTCACGCACGCGCACACACACTTTCTCACGCACACACACACATTCTCTCACACACCCACACATACTCTCACGCACACACACACACTCTCTCTCTCTCTCTCTCTCTCTCTCTCTCTCTCTCTCTCTCTCTCGTATTTTGCATACTGTAAAGCGTGTAGTGCACTAAACAGTGTTACGACCTGGCACTCGGGTACACAAGGGCTCTCAATCAGGACTCGAGTACGGCTCGCTGCCACAACGGAAACACACGATCCCAACCCCAGAGTACTGCCAGCCGAACAAAAAAACACCAATACCCTCCAGAGTTCGATCTGCTATAACGGGGTATACAAGAACTCGGTACTAGTGTTCAACAACAGACTAATAAAGAGACAGGAATTATCTAGTCTGGTCAACAATCAAACAAAGAAGTAAGAAACAACAACACCAAAGAATAGTGTTGGCCGAAGCCGAAGTAATCCACCCTTGACTAAGAACTTAAGAAGTCCTCCACCCTCTACTTCGGATCGGCACTATTACGTTACGTTAAATTAATAGTCCTTAAGCATCGAGCAAGGAATCTTCTGATAAAGTTAGATGCTTCTCGGATGCCCGTAAGAAGTACGTATCGGATTTTGAACAGCTATTCAAATAAGCAAAACACTGGCAATTACATATCATTAAAGGTTTAAATTGACATAAGAAGAATTATAAGAATATGCAATAGTAACTGGCAAACATTAAAAAGAAGTACTCCGCCAATGCACCGGCAATAGCCTACTCGGATTGTGCTCGTGGGCCACTAATCACTAAAGTAGCTAAGCGTGCAACACATGAAATCAATAGTGCATAAACAATATCATACATAAGGAAAGCTTCAATACTATTCTGTATCTGCTAATCGAGCAAAGTCTAGCTGGGATGTAGTAGGCTAGGAAACAATGGCTGAGCAAGCGGCTCGTAGCCTAGCGAAGTCCTTAAGGCTGTGCGGCCAAATTACGTTAATTGACGGGATGCTCTCTTGAGAGATCCAGATCGCTAGTATCTGGTTCTCTCCTGGCGATCCTCTCAAAGTCAAAGCAAACGAGTTAGCACAGTGTTGGGTGGCAGAGGCAAAAGCCCTCACTCGCAACACAGTGCTAAACTCACAAGGTACACAGTCAGAAAGACCACCTAGGCTTCCCACGTCTCCGTTGCGATTGTACAGGTTCAACAAAATCTAGTACACATCGGGAATCACAACACCAGTAGCCTTATCCCAGTCTAGCATTACCTAGACTAGCAGAAAACAGGAACAATAATAATAATACACAGGGAAATGCATATACGAGTGCAACAAACATTAATCAATCCTATTCTAAGTTGACCCTTCCAAAATAGGCTATCTAATAGGCATATATCTCGTGAGAACTCAAGCGATAATACGTTGGCTGACTAGCTCTGCACCAACGGGACCATTGAAGTTAAAAAGGGTAGGGAAAAGAGGAAAAAAGGCTGTAAAGATAGTAGAGAAAGTTCACATCAGTCAGAAGAATATCTATAGTTAGCAAGGGAAATGAGAAGTCGCTCTGCCTAATGAGTTCTGAAGAAAATGTGGCGAGACTTCCCTTTTTATACTCGGCCCTCTAGTGAGCCCAACGTGCACTACTAAGGACCGCCCACTGACAATCATTACGTAATCGCTCTCTCTCAATCTGGGATAGACAAAGGCTTTCCCACGCACTGAGGGGAGGGGGGAGGGGGGGGAGTGCTAGTGCTAGTGAGTTAGGCCCACCTCCCGCATGGCGCACCCACTGACCCCCCTTACGTAATCTCTCTCTCTCCTCTCATCATTACAAATAAGTTTTATACACAATACTTATAACTAATGATATAAAATAGAACTCGTTGACTCAGATGAAAAAAAAATACATATTCATAATACTTATAGTACAACGGCTCACATGAACTAAGTTAGGAAGCTCTACATAGACTACAGCCAAAGTTCCTGCCCTGACGATCCTAGCGAGAGTGGGGCATGACTAGGCGTTCTGTACAGCATGCTCACACTGGACATGCGTCACAACAGTCTCTCCTTCCACTTCGAGTATCTCTTCCGAATAGACCACATCTCTTGAGATACTAACTATTCCTTGTACGGTAGCTCCTTGTAACTCTCTCCCTCTGACCAGGGACCAGGTAACCGGCCTATCTCCCCTTACTGGTGGTAGTTGTGGTATTGGTGGTAGTGGTGGAAGGTTGTGGTAGTTGTGGTAATGGTGATTTTAGAAGAAGTATGGTGGTAGTGGTGGTAGTTGTTTTAGAGGTGGTAGTTGTGGTAATGGTGGTAGTAGAGGGAGTAATGGTAGTAGTAGAGGGAATAATTGTGGTAGTTGTGAAGATTGTGGTAGTAGATGATGTTGCATGTAGTGTTTTATATAAAAGACATATTTATTACACTTTCTGATGGTAGTAGTTCAAGTGGTAGTATAGTTGATAATGGTATTTGTAATTATATTTTAGTAGTCGTAAGGTTATTTATACAAGCAAATTGTAATGCACTTTCATGTGGTGATAGTGGTAGTGGTAGTATAGGTAATAGTAGTAGTAGTAGTAGTAGTAGTAGTAGTAGTAATGGTAGGAAGGGCAATATAAAGTACAAGCTACGGTAATTTAAAACAAGGTCAGATAATTCAAGGTTACCTAGACGCGATCTTGTTGTTGTTCTCATTATGCTGTTGTTTGTTATTCAATGACATTCATTTAATGTGTCTTTATTTCATACTATATACACAATTTGTATTTATTTACGCTTTACAAATACAATACAATACTTATGGAACTGTTAATTAATGATGTATCAATTAATTGGATTCTCACATCTGTTGTTCATTTATAATTAATATACCATACACGCTACAAATGCAATTAAATTATGAAACAGTAAAATAATTATAAATGTATTAAGGGGGTTAGTGCTTGCTTTTTGGTCTAGATATTAATTTATTAATTTATTTTTTAGTTTCCTTCCTCCATCAAGATTAAAAACACACCCCGAAGACCCCCTTTCAAGATCAATTTAAAAAATGTCGGTAGACAAATGTTACGTTCCTTCTAAAATTACAGGCTCGCTTTCGCTCGCCATGAAAAAATCAACACCTAAATGGCACGAAATATTAACAGAAATGGGGCGAAAGGTCTCAAAATCGTCGAAATAATGGAATGAACGTCTTAAAATCTCAAAACTAATATGCTAAACATGAAGGAGAAGGGGGTCCATAAAAAGCGACCACCTCCCCCTTAATGCATTTAATTCTTACACCTGTCGTTCATTAGGAGGGGTCACCTGCTTTGTTTTTATCTTTCTCTCCTTTTCTCTCTTTCTCTGGCTTGTATCCATTCGGCCCCATTCAGCCAACTGTTTTAAGACGTTTATCCCCATCCAGGTGTGGATTTCTTCCTGGCGAGCGATAGCGAGCCAGCATTGTATGGAGAAATCTGGCTTCGCCGGAGACATTTTTCTATGGAAAAATGTACAAATTTAGCTTGCTGACAAAACAAAAATATATATATGCTGGCTCGCTACCGCTCGCCAGGAAAATATTGACACCTGGATGGGGGTAAACGTCTTAAAACAGTAGGCTGAATGGGGCCGAATGGATACAAGCCAAAGAGAGAGGGAGAGAAAGAGAAAAAAAAGCGAGGTGGGGTCCCCCCTTAACCCCTTCAGTACCGGTGACGTCTTTCTGTTTATATTTCAGCTGCAGTTAGACGATTTCATGAAGCTTAGGAAGGATTATATAGTAGCTAAAAGGATTATATATATATTTTTTTTATGAGGTATAGTATGTTGCCTTTTTAATGGTTGACGTCTTTCTTAAAGGGGGGATTTCCACCTGGGGAGTTTTTTTCGGGGCCCCCTTCTCCCACATGTTTAGCCCCATTCCTTTTCAGATTTTAAGACGTTTGCCCCATTAGTTTGGCAATTTTCTGAACGTTCGCCCCATTTCTGTAAATTTTAAGACCTTTCGTGTCAATTTGTTCCTGGCGAGCGATAGCGAGCCTGTAATTTAAGAGAAATCGGCCTTCGGCCGGGACATTTTTCTACCGAAAAATGTACAAATATATCTTGAAAGGGGGTCAAGGGGGTGTAATTTTAAGCCTGATGGAGGTCTAGGGAACAAACTAAATACCTCCCCTTAAACTAAAAAAATGGTGGTAGTAGTAGTAGTAGTAGTAGTAGTAGTAGTAGTGGTGATGGTGGTAGAAAAAGATGGTGGTAGTAGTAGTAGTGGTAGTGGTGGTGGTAGTAGTAGTAGTGTTGGTAGCACTGGTGGTGATTGTGGTAGTAGTAATGATGGTAGTAGTGGTTGAAATAGTGGTAATGGTAGTAGTAGTGGTGGTGATTATGGTAGAGAAAGATGATAGTAGTAGTAGTAGTAGTAGTAGTAGTAGTAGTGGTGGTAGTAGTAGTAGTAGTAGTAGTAGTAGTAGTAGTAGTAGTAGTAGTAGTAGTAGTGGTAGTAGTAGTAGTAGTAGTAGTAGTAGTAGTAGTAGTAGTGGTGGTGGTATTATGGTAGAAGGATTTTTGGTAGTGCTGGTAGTGATTGTGGTAGTAGTGGTAGAGAAAGCTGGTGGTAGTTTCAAACAAGGTGAGGAAATAATTCAACCCTAGACGCGGAAATGTTGCTAGACTCACTTGGTTTGTTTATACCTACCTGACCACACCCACGCGTATACACACATACGTACATGCTTACACTCTCACACACACACATACATACGTACACACACACACACACGCACACACACACACACACACGCACACGCACACACACACGCACACACACTCTCTCTCTCACTCTGTTTTGGTTTGTTTACACCTAGCTGACCACACCCGCAAATACATGCACACACTCTCTTTCTCATACACACACACACACACACACACACACACACACACACACACACACACACACACACACACACACACACACACACAGCCCGTAGCCTAGTAGGTAGAGCTCTCGTCTCACACACGAGGGGTCGGGGGTTCAATCCCGGCCGGGCGGAGACAAATTGGGCTTGTCTCCTTTCATGTGTTAGCCTCAGTTCACCTAGCTGTAATTAGGTACCTGGAATACCTGACCCCTGGGGGTCAGGGAATAGAATATGCCCCACGTGCCTTCTGCGTGTCGTAAGAGGCGACTAAAGAGGTTGGGTCGGTGGGCTTGCGACCCCCACCCGGAAAAAATATCTAAGCAAAAAAAAACGAACGAACAGCCTCGGATGCGGACGGAACCAACGTTGACGAACCACGACTGACTAAGGACATGCCTTCGGACATTCTGAGAATGGCGACATGGAATGTTAGTGGCATGAATGATGGCACAAAAGAGAGAGAGGTTCTGGAAGTGTTAGTGAATGCCAGGCTGGATGTATGTGGAATGACAGAGACCAAATGGAAAGGTTCAGATGTGAGAGAGTGGGAGTGTGGAATAGGTGTGTGTGCTGGAGTGAGTGAAGGAATAGCGAGAGAAGGTGCATGTTTGTTTGTAAGTAGCAAATGGAAGGAATGTGTAAGAGAGTATGGGTCTGTGGGTTCAAGGATTGTGTGGGTGAGAATGAAAGTAGGAATACAAACGTGGGTGATTGTATGCGTGTATGCCCCGACAGAGGATATACTTGAAAGAAAGAAAGAGGAGTTCTGGATGAATGTGGAGGCGTGCCTGGAGAAGTTTGACAAGAACGAAAGAATATTTCTGATTGGGGATATGAATGGTAAGGTGGGTGATAGGAAAGTTGAGGGAGTGGTGGGAGGGTGGGGGGTACCATCAGAGGTGAATGGGAATGGTAGTGCACTTGTGGACGTATGTGTGGGGAGGAGGCTGTGGATAGCCAACACCTTCTTCCGACACAGAATGATCCACAGGTACACGTGGAAACGGATGTTGACAATGAAGGATAAGACAGTGGTGGAACGAAAGTCATTGATTGATTATGTATGTGTGGATGAACGAATGAAGAAATCTGTGATGGATGCTAGGGTGTATAGGGGTATTGGAGGGGGTCTGTCTGATCATTATGTAGTGGTAGCTAAGGTTAGGATACAAAAGAAGTGGGTGAGGAGAGCGGGAGGGAGGCGAGAGGAGGGTGGAATGGTGAGGAGGGTGGAGAGGTTGCAGGAGGAGGAAGTCAGGGAGGAGTACAGGAGAGCAGTGGAAAGACGACTAGGTGGGTTCGACCTGGAAGTTATGGAGGAAGTGGAGGAGATGAGCAAGGTGTTTAAGGATGAGATCTGTGCAGCATGTGAGGAGGTGTGTGGAGTGAGGAGAAGAGGGAGGGGAGTGAAAGGTACAGCATGGTGGACAGAAGAGGTAAGAATAGCTGTGGAAGAAAAGAAGAAAGCATATAGAGAGTGGTTGGGTAGTAGAGGGAATGAAGATTCCGAGAGACAGAAACGAGCGAGGTACGTGGAGAGTAAGAGGGTGGTGAAGAGAGTAGTGAAGGAAAGTAAGAGAAGAGTAGATGAGGAATTTGGAAGGAATCTGAGTGTAAAATGGAGGGAGAGTAAGAAACTGTTCTGGAAAGAAGTCAAGAAAGTTAGGGAAGGTAGCAAGGGAAACAGTAAGGGTGTGAAAGATAAGAATGGGAGAATGCTAGCCGAGAAGCAAGAGAGAGTCGAAAGATGGAGGGAGTACTTCAGTGAGTTGCTAAATGAAAGGAATGAAGAGCCAGCAAACATAGCTGGATATGGTATGGGAGGGAGAAGAAGAGAAGTAGTGGAGGAGGAGGTGGGGATCAGGTCAGAAGTGTGGGAAGCCATGAAAAGAGTGAAGTTGGGGAAAGCAACAGGAACAGATGGAGTGTGTGGGGAAATGTTGAGGTATGGTGGTGAGATAGTGATAGAATGGGTATGGAAAATGTGCAAACTAGCATGGGAGAAGGGGAGTGCACCCGATGACTGGAAGACTGGCATAATAGTCCCCCTATATAAGGGCAAAGGGGAAAGAGGAGTGTGTGGTAACCACCGAGGAATATGTCTTCTAAGCGTAGTAGGGAAGGTATACAGTAGGGTAGTGATTGAGAGAGTGAGAGTGAGAACGGAGAAATGGATAGGCGACGAGCAGGGAGGCTTTAGGAAGGGAAGAGGATGTGTAGATCAGATTTTTACCCTGAATTGTGTTGTGGAGAAGTATCTGGAGAAGAAACAAAAGGTGTATGTTGCCTTTATGGACTTGGAGAAGGCCTATGACAGAGTGGATAGAGAAGGTTTGTGGAAAGTACTTAGAATATACGGAGTAGAGGGCAAGTTGCTGAAAGCAGTGAAGAGCATGTATGAGGGTGCAAAGGCGGCAGTACGTGTGGAGAGTGAGCAGAGCGAGTTCTTTGACCTGAATGTTGGTTTGAAACAGGGGTGTGTGATGTCCCCGTGGTTGTTTACTGTATATATGGATGGAGTTATGAAAGAAATACTATCAAGAGCAGTGGATGTTGGTGTATCGCTGAAAAGGGAGGGAATTGAGTGGAAGCTACCTATACTGCTGTTTGCAGATGATACAGTTCTGATGAGTGATAATGAATGGGAGTTGCAGGGTCTGGTAAATGAGTTTGGAACAGTGTGCGAAAAACGGAATTTGAAGGTAAATACGGGGAAGAGCAAGGTTATGGTCTTCGAAAGGGGTGAAGTCACAGAGTGTGAGGTGAAGCTGAACGGTCAGGCTATGGAGATCGTCAACTCTTTTAAGTATCTGGGCAGTGTGTTGAGTAAAGATGGGACTATGGATGAAGAGGTGCGAGAGAGGGTACAACAGGGGAAGAGGGTTGTAGGAACGCTAAAAGCAGTAACAAGAAATAGGGTGGTCAGTATGGAAGTGAAGAAGTCCTTGCATGACAGTGTGGTAATCCCGACACTGACTTACGGAAGCGAAGCATGGACGTTGGTTGAAAGACTCAGACCAAGAGTGAGAGCAGTGGAAATGAATTACTTAAGGAGTGCGTGCGGAATTACATGGAGGGATAGACAGACTAATGAGGAAGTAAGAAGGAGGTGTGGTGTGGAGGTAGATGTGCTGGAAAGTGTGAAAAGGAACAACTTGAGATGGTTCGGCCATATGGAACGTATGGAAAGCGAGAGAATGACTAAGAGGGTGTACGAGAGCGAGGTGGAGGGACAGAGGGGGAGAGGTAGACCGAATATGAGGTGGAAGGATGGAGTGAGGAACTACATGAATGAAGGCGGTGCTGGTTGGGGGGAGGGGCGTCGACTGACTGGGGACAGAGGTGCATGGGGGCGGTTCGTTCGTGGCCACCCCTTCGGGGATCACGGCGTCAGGCAATAGATAGATAGATAGAGAATAAGTGGACGACGTTGTGACGTCCCATCTGGGGTTGGCAAAAATGGTAAAAGGCGAGATGGGTATCATATGGTTCACCTAAGCTGATGGCTACCTAAGCCTTCGGGCGAGACGGTACCGTCTATAGTGAGAATGGTACCATACAGATCCACCCTAAGCCTTCGTTTCCGATGTCGCCAATTGGCTAAATACAGACTACACACACATCCACAGCCATTCCAACAGTACATAAAACACTTAACATGCATTTCACGCAATACATTCCCAGTTAAGGAGGCGCGATAATAATGAGCTTAGCTCGCATTGCGTGAATTCCCCTTGACGAACAAGTAACTGAGTAACACACACACGTTTGCCTATAATGAACTATAGACGCCATCTTGACTCCAATTAACCTTCCTTTTCATGTTCCCTATATTTGTGTTCTCTTTAATCACTACCTCTGCTTCCTATCTCGGGTACAATACTTCTGTTGATGGTGTGTTAGCTGTGGGATACAACCTGACCTTTATGAGAGAGAGAGAGAGTGAGAGTGAGAGTGAGTGAGTGAGTACAAAGGAGTACAAAGGAAATTAAGCAACAACAGATCTAGTGACCCTTCTAGGCTGCTTGTCCTCTAAAACACTAAGGATCATGTGTCCAAACAGTGGTTTAGAGTGGGTAAGGGAACTACTGCCCTGGAACTAATGTCCGTGGCAGGACTAGGAAGTTAGTAGGGGACATATGGGTTAGTAACTGAGGGGAGGATAAAATAAAGTTATTCATTTACAAACGCAGTCAGTCGCGGGTTTGATGCGAGATATTTGTCTAAGCGGAGTTTAAATGAATCAACGGTGCTGTAGTCTATAACGTCTCGGGGAAGCCCATTCCACAAGTTGACAACTCGATTGAAGAAGAAATTCTTAGATTCGTGTGAGTTAAAAGATTTACCAATAATTTTGCAACCGTTTCCCCGCGTGTAATTAGATTGGTCGATAGTGAAGTACTTACTACAGTTCATATTGTCGATGCCTTTGATGATTTTGAACACTTGAATTAAGTCACCTCTTAATCTGCGCTGGGTTAAAGGAAATAGATTTAATTCTCTAAGACGCTCTTCGTATGGTTTGTTCTTTAGGCTAGGTATCATTTTGGTAACTCTACCTTGAACTCGTTCTAGCTTGTTTATGTCTTTTTGATAATAAGGGCACCAGCATTGAACGCAGTATTCCAGAAGAGGGCGGACTAAGGAATTGTAAAGGGTTAGGATAACGTCGTTGGATTTATGCTCAAATGACCTGCCTATAAAGCCAATTATTTTGTTTGCCTTCTTAACAACTTCTGAACATTGTTGACTCGGTTTTAGGTTACTCGATATTGTTACCCCCAGATCGGTTTCTCTGTTTACATTCTTAAGCTGAGTGCCATTCATCGAATAGTTTGCTTTCTCATTTAGGTATCCGATATGTAGTACTTTACATTTATCCGCATTGAAACTCATTTGCCAAATTTGGGCCCAATGTGACAATTTATCTAGATTGTGTTGCATATCGTCAACTTGCTCTTTTGAGAGTACGCTATTTGCAATTTTGTATCGTCAGCAATTTTGAGATTGTACAGGTGAGACCCTCATCTATGTCGTTGATGTAAATTAGAAAGAGAATTGGTCCTAGTACCGATCCCTGGGGTACCCCGCTACTTACATTGGTCCATTTAGATGCCTTACCGTTTATGACTAGTCTTTGCTTTCTGTCGCTGAGCCAATTTTCTATCCATTTCAACACACCGTCTTGTATTCCATGCGCTTTTAGTTTTAGCAGTAAACGTTTGTGGGGGAACTTTGTCAAAGGCCTTTTGAAAATCAAGGTATATAATATCTACAGCTTTACTCTCATCGTAGAGGTTGAGGATATCGTGGAAGAAGTCTAAGAGGTTTGTTAAACAGGAACGTTTTTTACGAAAGCCGTGTTGAGTATCTTTAAGTATGTTATTTTCCTCTAAGTGATTTACGAGTCTGTCTCTTATGACCGTTTCTAGCATTTTACATACAACTGAGGTTAAGCTAATTGGACGATAGTTACTGGGTAGGGATTTGCTGCCTTTTTTTAATATCGGTGTTACGTTGGCTATCTTCCACTGATCAGGCATAGTTCCAGACTGCAAGGATTTATTGAATAGTAATGTCAGTGGTTTGGAGAGCTCATCCTTAGCTTCCTTTAGAAATCTAGGCGAGATTGTATCAGGTCCAGGCGTTTTATTTACCTTGAGTTTATCTAAACAATTCAATACTTCTCTCTCTGTAACGGTGATATTGCTTAGAACATCTGAATTATCAATCTGAATCGGCGATGGTGTAGGGATATCACTGAGGTTTTCTGTTGTCAAAACTGATGCAAAGAAGGTATTGAGGGCATTACTCATTTGTACTTCGTCTTTGGTGTATTCTCCATTTTCATCGACTAACGGTCCAACAGTTGAAGTAACTACTTTTTTCTTTCTGATATAACTATAGAATTCTTTCGGGTTTGTTTTACTTTGATTCGCAATATGTAACTCTAGGGCCTTTTTACTTTGCTTAATTTACTTTTTGGCTTTGCGTCGTAGCTCTACAAATTTCACCCGTTCTTCGTCATTTTGTGAGGATTTTAATCTATCATTAGCAATTTTTTTAGCAAGCAGGCAATTTGAAATATCTTTATTCCACCATTTGGGCTTATTATTATGGCCTGGACGCCGTATTTTCGATGGTATGCAGTCTTGCACTGCTTTTAGGTAAGTGGTTTCGAATAACTTCCAAGATGTATTTATGTCGTTATTGTTAATTAAAAAGCTCCAGTCAGTTTCTTTAAACATAGCTCTAAGTTTATGAAAGTTTGCTTTCTTGAAATTAGGGACTTTTTCGATGCTTCTATTTGGTTCGTTACTAGTAAAGTTTAAAGTGAAAGTTATCGTACGATGGTCGCTGTTACTGAATTCATCACCAACATTCAAATTCTCTATTAATTCTTCTTTTGTTGCAAGTACAATGTCAAGTGAGAGAGAGAGAGAGAGAGAGAGAGAGAGAGAGAGAGAGAGAGAGAGAGAGAGAGTCATAGTCAGTGTGAGTGAATGAGAGAGTAAGAAACTCTAACGTCCCTTGATTTTGCCCCTGTCACTCTTTCAACTCTGGGGGAAGCACTCGCTTCAAGCAGTTCTGTCTTTTGCCTCCCTCACATAGGAAAACAAATGAATGATTAATATACAGGTTGAAAGATTAAAACAAACAAATGATGAGAGAGAGAGAGAGAGAGAGAGAGAGAGAGAGAGAGAGAGAGAGAGAGAGAGAGAGTGAGTATATGAATGACACGGTATAGGTTGAAAGATTAAAACAAACAAATGATGAGAGAGAGAGAGAGAGAGAGAGAGAGAGAGAGAGAGAGAGAGAGAGAGAGAGAGAGAGAGTATATGAATGACACAATATAGGTTGAAAGATTAAAACAAACAAATTATGAGAGAGAGAGAGAGAGAGAGAGAGAGAGAGAGAGAGAGAGAGAGAGAGAGAGAGAGTGAGTATATGAATGACACAGTATAGGTTGAAAGATTAAAACAAACAAATGATGAGAGAGAGAGAGAGAGTGAGAGTGAGTATATGAATGACACAGTATAGGTTGAAAGATTGACACAGACAAATGATGAGAGAGAGAGAGAGAGAGAGTGAGAGTGAGAGAGAGTGAGAGTGAGAGGGAGTGAGAGTGAGTATATGAATGACACAGTATAGGTTGAAAGATTGACACAAACAAAATAATGTCCAGAAAACAGAGAAAATTTAACAGAAATAACGTAAACGACCATCTGTACAGGAAAATATCAAGAGAGGGGGCCGATATGTAGGTTATAGCATATTCTAAGATGACAGAGAGCAACTAGACCCTCAGTAGATCAATAGATAGATAGATGTATAAATTGATAGGTTGATAGACACATAGCGTATATATTATAGATTAATATATATAATACATATATACTGTATATAGAGATAGATAGATAGATAGATATGTATAGATAGAATGATAGATGTATAAATTGATAGGTACACATAACGTATATATTATAGATTAATATAGATAGATAGATAGATAGATACTGTTTATATAATGAGAGATAAATAGATTTACACAGCCAGATAATGTACAGAAAACAGAGAGAGGATTTAAGGGGAGATTTCCACCTGGAGGATTTTTTTCTGAACCTCTTTCTCCCTCATGTTTAGCCCCATTGCTTGTGAGATTTAAAGATGCTTGCCCCATTAGTTTGGCGGTTTTAAGAACCCTCGCCCCATTTCTGTCAATTTTAAGACCATTCGTGCCATTTAGGTGTCGATTTTTTCCTGGCGAGCGATAACGAGCCTTTAATTTAAGGGGAAGGGAAATTTTTCTACCGAAATATGTACAAATTTATCTTGAAAGGGGGTCAAGGGGGAGTAATTTTAAGCTTGATGGAAGTCTAGGGAATCAACTGAAAACCTCCCCTTAACAGACATTACATTCGCGACCATCTGGGAAGAAAAAAAAAAAAAAAAAAACCCCAGAAGTGTCGATATGTAGGTTATAGCATATTGTAAGAGCAACGGGGGCCTCTATCCAGGTGTGTAGGTCATCTGGTTTGGTTTGGATTTACCTGTTCTTGTCGATGGGAAAACAATTGGGCCTATTTGGTAGATATTTTTATGACGTCGTTGTTGTTGTTGTTGTTGTTGTTGTTCCCCAGGCTGTCTGGCCGAACAGCCCCAAGGTCTCGAGCAAGGCCAAGGCCATAAACGAGTGCCCCCACAAAATCCTCCCTGCTTACCACTAACAAAGCCCGGTTCACCCGAAGCCACTCCAAGGCAGGGAGCTGAGGAGGGTGCGGAAACGCCCGGGAAACCAAAGCCCTGTGCCCCTCAGCAATTATGAAGGGAAAGTTGAGGGGTAAGGGAAAAAATGACGTCGTTAACCCCTTCTGTACCGGTGACGTCCTTTTAACTATATGTTGGGTTGTTATTATTAGACGGTTTTATGCAGTTTAAAAAGGGGCCTCCTAACATCTAACATCTAACAGGCTTCAAACTATCTCACTTAACCCGTTTTATAACCACAGACCCTTCTTAAAGGGGGGTGACCTGCTTTTGGTTATTTCTCTCTTTCTCTGGCTTGTATCCATTCGGCCCCATTCAGCCAACTATTTTAAGACGTTTATCCCCATCTAGGTGTTGATTTCTTCCTGGCGAGCGATAGCGAGCCAGCATTATATGAAGAAATCCGGCTTCGCCGGAGAAATTTTTCTATCGAAAAATGTACAAATTTAGCCTGCTGTCAAACAACAATAAAAAAATATGCTGGCTCGCTACCGCTCACCAGTAAACAATTGACACCTGGATGGGGATAAATGTCTTAAAACAGTAGGCTGAATGGGGCCAAATGGGTACAAGGCAGAGAAAGATAGAAAAGGACAGAACAAAAACAGGTCACCCCCCCCCCCCTTAAACTCGTTTAAATATAGCTAGCATAAAATAAAACAGACGCAGCTGGTACAGAAAGGGTTAAATACCATAATGACAGGCAAAGATGTATTTATTATTATTGGTCCTATGTACATGAAGGAAACAAATGGTAAAACTGCCTGTAACAAGTGTCCACCCCCAGGTTGAAAGAGTGATAGAGAGCCAATGTAAAGGTGCACTTGGTGTACCTTTTAAGGGGAGGTATTTAGTTTGTTCCCTAGACCTCCATCAAGCTTGAAATTACACCCCCTTGAGTCCCTTTCAAGACATAGTTCTACATTTTTCGGTAGAAAAATTTCCCGGCCGAAGGCCGGTTCCTCTTAAATTACAGGCTCGCCAGAATAAAATTGACACCTGAATGGCACGAAAGGTCTTAATATGGGGTGAAAGTTCTTAAAATCGCTAAACTAATGGGGCGAACGTTTTATAATATCAAACGCAATGGGGCTAAACATGAGGGAGAAAGGGGTCAAGAAAAAAATCCCTCAAGTGGAGATCTGCCCTTAAGCTTGATGGAGCTATAAGGAGAACAATAATATGATAATTATAAGGCTATATATAAATGAGCTAAACAAAACGACCCATCTTCCCCTAATGGGCCGGTTTTCTGGACCACTTTCTCCCTCATGTTTAGCCCCATTAGTTTTCAGATGTTAAGATTTGCCCCATTAGTCGGTTTTAAGACCTTTTTTCCCATTTCTTCGTCAATATTTAGACCTTTCGTGCTATTTAGGTGTCGACTTTTTCCCTGGCGAACGATAGTGAGCCTGTAATGTTGGAAGAATCGGCCTTCGGCCGGGACATTTTTCTACCGAAAAATGTACAAATAATCCAGAAGGGGGATCTAATGGATGTTTTTTTTTTAATTTGATGGAGGTCTAGGGAGGAAACTAGAAAAATAATGAATATATGCAAAAATCGCCCAAAAAGTGAACCATCTCCCCTTAAATTAAACCTAGCTGTCGAATTAGGGTATGTTGTTGAACTGGGTCGAGTGGTCAATGATTGGATCGAGGAGCACCACAGGGTCATATAGTTGAAGTGGGCTAAGTGATTGTATTGTACCTAGCAGTCAAATTGGGCTAAGTGATTGTATTGTACCTAGCAGTCAAATTGGGCAGAGTTTTCAAATTGTGTTGAGTGGTCGAAATTGACCGAACAGTTGAAATGAGGGCGAACGGCAGAACTATAGTCTAGTCACTGTAAGTAGGCGAGAAATCATGATCTCTATCCTCTGTAACTCAAAAAGGGGTGGAGCAAATTGGCTGTAAATTTCCACATTTATTCCTTGACTGACTCTTCCCAAATGGTGATATTAGCTCGATTACTCTAGTGGTTTCTGAGTTACAGAGGTTAGAGGTCATGATGTCTCGCCTACTTACAGCGAATAGACTATAAGCCACCTAGCGGATGAATTTGGGTTGAGTGATGATGTACTACGTGATATCACAGTACTATAGGTAGCGCACTTGACAATAATCTTGGGGAGATATCCACTTGAGGGACTTTTTTCTGGACCCCTTTCTCCCTCATGTTTAGCCCCATTGCTTTTGAGATTTTAAGACCTTCGCCCTAGTAATTTGGATATTTAAGACATTTAGCCCCATATCTGTCAATTTTAAGACCTTTCGTGCCATTAAGGTGTCGATTTTTTCCTGGCGAGCGATAGCGAGCCTGTAATTTAAGAGCAACCGACCTCCGGCCGGGACATTTTTCTACCGAAAAATGTATAAATTTATCTTGAAGTCTAGGGGGTGTAATTTTAAGCTTGATGAAAAAGTAGGGAACAAACTAAATACCTCCCCTTAACCTCTTATAACTCAAAATGAATGAAAGCAATCGGGCTGACGTTTCTATAATTTGGGAAGAGTCCACCAGGAAATAGGTGTGGATATTATCAGCCAGTTTCCTCTAGCCCCCTTTGAGTTACGAAGAAGTCAAGGGTCAAGATTTGTGTCAAGTTCGTTGGCGCTACCTTTAAAGGTGAATTCCAGGGATGAAACCTATTCAAACTCCACTGTCCATTGGGATCTGCTTGGTTTTAGGTATATGATACTGAAGAACTTTCATCAATGTGTCCTAACGATACAGAAATATAGCCTATCTAAGTTATTTTATGTGGCACGACATGACGTGTTTACCAAGACGTAACTGTAGCCAATGGCGGGAACTCTCGACATGGGAAATGGTTGAATCTGTGATCTTTTTTATGTAAGAAACTCTTATAATTTGTATGCATGTTTACAGCTTAACATTTGGCTTCACCACTGTCTGGTCAAGGGATATATAAAGGGAGATATTAAGGGATATATAAAGGGATATATAAAGGGATATTAAGGGATATATAAAGGGATATATAAAGGGATATTAAGGGATATATAAAGATATATAAAGGGATATTAAGGGATATATAAAGGGATATATAAAGGGATATTAAGGGATATATAAAGGGATATTAAGGGATATATAAAGGGATATTAAGGGATATATAAAGGGATATATTAAGGGATATATAAAGGAATATATAAAGGGATATATAAAGGGATATATAAATTGAACAGAAAACGATACTATCATTAACCCCTTCTGTACCGGGACGTCTCTTTCTCTTTAATTTTATTCTGGCTAGTATCAGACAATTTGATTCCGTTTAAGGGGAGATTTCCACTTGAGGGATGTTTTTCTTGACCCCTTTCTCCCTCATGTTTAGCTCCATTGCTTTTGTTAATATAAAAAGTTTGCCCCATTAGTATAGCAATTTTAAGAACTTTCACCCCATATTAAGACCTTTCGTGCCATTCAGGTGTCGATTTTATCCTGGCGAGCGATAGCGAGCCTGTAATTTAAGAGGAACCGGCCTTCGGCCGGGAAATTTTTCTACCGAAAAATGTACAAATTTATCTTGAAAGGGACTCAAGGGGGTGTAATTTTAAGCTTGATGGAAGTCTAGGGAACAAACTAAATACATCCCCTTAAAAAGGGCCTCCAGCAACTAACAGGCTTCGTACTACCTCACTTAACCCTTTTTACTACCATAGATCCTTCTTAAACTGCAAACAATTCTCTAAATATAGCTAAATATAGAAAATAACTAAAAGACGTCGCCGGTAATGAAGGGGTTAAGAAATAGGCCTTACAGCCGACCTCCCTAGATTCTGGACCAGGCTAAAACACTCATAAACACTACCTGTATGTTGGCGAGATGGGCTTATTGTTGGCGAGATGGGCTTATTGTTGGCGAGATGGGCTTATTGTTGGCGAGATGGGCTTATTGTTGGCGAGATGGGCTTATTTCTTGATGTGGAGTACAAAGGAGTACAAAGGAAATCAAGCAACAACAGATCTAGTGACCCTTCTAGGTTGCTTGTCCTCCAAAACACTGAGGATCAAGTGCACCACATCTTCAGGACGTTGTTTGATCTTTTGCAGAGCTTGAGTATTGAATTGAAAGATATTAATTACGAAAAAAAGACCGGACAGTCCCGGACTGCATATCTTGTTTACAAACTAGTAGGCTCTCCATACAATGACGTCACTTCCCGATCAGTTGAACCGTCCAGCTGATCGCCGAGTTGCCAACGACATTATATACTAGTATTTTTTTTCTGGAGTTTAATGGAATTATATCGATATTGCCCATATACATATTACAGTATAGTCATGCCAAGTTATGACCCTGCATTAATCTTCGTTTTTTCATTCAGCCCTGTAGTTCACCTTTAACAATGTTTCATATAAATCAGTTTAACAGTTTTTGAAAAATCGTTATTACAAGCTAATAAACACAGCAACGATCACAATCATATTCCCAGCAAACTTCATTCGGTAAAAAAATAAAAATACAAAAAAAGTAAAAAAAAAAAAAGAAAAAGAAAAAGAAAGAAAAGGGAGCAGAGGTAGTGGTGACTTAGGTTGTACAAGAAGAGGTTGGTTAAGAAAAGAGAGAGAGACAGGTAAGAAACAGGTAAACGAGAGAGAGAGAGAGAGAGAGAGAGAGAGAGAGAGAGAGAGGTAAGAAACAGGTAAACGAGAGAGAGAGAGAGAGAGAGAGAGAGAGAGAGAGAGAGAGAGAGACAGGTAAGAAACAGGTAAACGAGAGAGAGAGAGAGAGAGAGAGAGAGAGAGAGAGAGAGAGAGAGAGAGAGAGAGAGAGAGAGGTAAGAAACAGGTAAACAGAGAGAGAGGCAGGTAAGAAAACAGGTAAACGAGAGAGAGAGAGAGAGAGAGACAGGTAAGAAACATGTAAACGAGAGAGAGAGAGAGAGAGAGAGAGAGAAAGAGAGAGAGAGAGAGAGAGAGAGAGAGAGAGAGAGAGAGAGAGAGAGAGGTAAGAAACAGGTAAACGAGAGAGAGAGAGACAGGTAAGAAAACAGGTAAACGAGAGAGAGAGAGAGAGAGAGAGAGAGAGAGAGAGAGAGAGAGAGAGAGAGAGAGAGAGAGAGAGACAGACGAGTAAGAAACAGATAAACTAGAGAGAGAGAGAGTGAGCGTGAGAGAGAGTGAGCGTGAGAGAGAGAGGTAGGTAGGTAGGTAGGTTGTACAGGAAGGGGTTGGTTAAGAAGCCGCGACACACAGGACAAGGGACCTCCAAATTGGTTCCTTTGGACAAGAGGCGTTTATAGGGAGCGTTGGATCTTGGGATTTTACAGTCGCCATCTTGCTTACTTAAGGGGGGATGGTTTATTTTGTGGTTGATATTTTCGTACAGTCGCGCTAATAAGTGATGTCTCGGCACCAAGTATATTTTGATCAATAATTGGTATCCGCAATATCAAAGCTTCATTTATTCATATCGAGTGAAATATACAAACATGTTCCTACACTTACCCACCCTATTCAACATCTGACAGACATTAATACAACACAGAGCGAGCCAAACGTAATGACAGCTGAGACATGACTTATTAGCGCTACTGTACGGTCACGCTAATAAGTCATGTCCCAGCTGGCATTACGTTTGGCTCGCTCTGTGCTGTATAAATGTCTGTCAGATGTTGAATAGGGTGTGTAAGTGTAGGAATATGTTTGTATATTTCACTCGATATGAAGAAATGAAGCTTAGATATTCCAATTATTGATCAAAACATACTTGGTGCCGAGACATCACTTATTAGCGCGACTGTACCTAATCGATTTATGAAAGGAAATAAGGAGGTCAAAATGCCCGGAAAAAAATCAACCATTAGATCTCAACCCGTGCCAAATAAACTAGTACCAGATAAGGGGAGATTTCCACTGAGGTATGTTTTTTCTCGACCCCTTTCTCCCTCATAATTAGCCCCATTGCTTTTGAGATTTTAAGACGTTCGCCCCATTAGTTCGGCAATTTTAAGAACAGTTGCCCCATTTGTGTCCATTGTAAGGCCTTTCGTACCATTTAGGAGTTAATTTTTACCTGGTGAGCAAAAGCGAGCCTTTATTTTTTCTACCGAAAAATGTACAAATCTATCTTGAAGGGTGTTTTTGTAAGCTTGATGGAGGTCTAGGGAGAAAACTAAGAAATATAGGAATAAATTACTTAGTAGACCCCCCCCCCCCAAAAAAAAAAAAAAAAAAAAAAACGGTCCTCTCCCCTTAATGTAGTGCAGGTATACAAGATGTCTCCCTCCATACATATATTGGCTTGATTCCCCCCATTGATATCTGTTCCTTTGACTTGTTCCGTGGAAGGGCAGATTAAGGTGTAACCTTTTTGAAGGATGTCCGGGAGTGAGTGAATGAGCTCTCTCAAACCCATAATGATAACCTGGTGTGGTGATCGTGAGGCCCAGGGGTTACGAGAAACACGCCCCCGGAAGGAGCTCGTTTACAATTACAATCTACCACTATTATGGCTACTATTAGACCAATTTTATTGAGTTTAGAAAGGGTCTCCAGCAATTAATATGCTTCGAACTATATCACTTACCCTTTTCTACTACACTACCACAGATCCTTCTCAAACTGCATTAAATCGTCTAAACGTAGCTAGAATACAAACAAAAAAATACGTCACCGGTACAGAAAGGGTTAATACAAAATCAAAGCGACTTTTCATTTTAATCACGATTTTTAAAACTAGAATAAAATATTGACAACATTTCTTTCTTCTTAAGGGAGCCCACCTCGCCTTGTTTCTCTTTCTCTCCCTCTCTATTTGGTTTGTATCCATTCGGCCCCATTCAGCCTACTGTTTTAAGACGTTTACCCCCATCCAGGTGTCAATATTTTCCTAGCGAGCGGTTGCGAGTCAGCATATATATGTTTTTGTTTTGACAGCAAGCTAAATTTGTACATTTTTCGATAGAAAAATGTCTCCGGCGAAGCCGGATTTCTCCATACAAGGCTGGCTCGCTATCGCTCGCCAGGAAGAAATCGACACCTGGATGGGGATAAACGTCTTAAAACAGTTGGCTGAATGGGGCCGAATGGATACAAGCCAGGGAAAGAGAGAAAAGGAGAAAAAGATAAAACAAAAAAAACGCCGGTGACCCCCCCTTAATTAATCCTCTTATACATGTTTTAATAGTTTTTGTGTTATCATTACAATTAAAAGTGACCTTCACAACGTATATTGTTAAAATTCAATGTCTCTGTTTTTATCCATGCTTAATAATTATGATTTTTTAAACAATAATTAAATATCGACACAATATTTATTTTCTGTCTTATGTAAGTTTTTTTTTTTTTTTACCATGTTAATTAAAAGTGACCATTAACCCTTTCACGCATTTATGACGCAGAGGTTGCCAATTAGCAATAAGAAATAGAGTTCTCTCACTCTTATAATTACCTCTCCAAAATTAGTTTTCTGCCCACAGCTAATTGAAAGACAACTGCAGAGGTTGAAGTAACTAAACTAAAGGTTTCTAAATACCCCTGATGGTAACAAAGGCTTTAAAGTATCCCCAATAGGCTCAACACAGCTAACTCAAAGACAACTGCAGAGGTTGAAGTAACTAAACTAAAGGTTTCTAAATACCCCTGATGGTAACAAAGGCTTTAAAGTATCTCCAATAGGCTCAACACAGCTAACTCAAAGACAACTGCAGAGGTTGAAGTAACTAAACTAAAGGTTTCTAAATACCCCTGATGGTAACAAAGGCTTTAAAGTATCCCCAATAGGCTCAACACAGCTAACTCAAAGACAACTGCAGAGGTTGAAGTAACTAAACTAAAGGTTTCTAAATACCCCTGATGGTAACAAAGGCTTTAAAGTATCTCCAATAGGCTCAACACAGCTAACTCAAAGACAACTGCAGAGGTTGAAGTAACTAAACTAAAGGTTTCTAAATACCCCTGATGGTAACAAAGGCTTTAAAGTATCCCCAATAGGCTCAACAAGCTAACTCAAAGACAACTGCAGAGGTTGAAGTAACTAAACTAAAGGTTTCTAAATACCCCTGATGGTAACAAAGGCTTTAAAGTATCCCCAATAGGCTCAACACAGCTAACTCAAAGACAACTGCAGAGGTTGAAGTAACTAAACTAAAGGTTTCTAAATACTCCTGATGGTAACAAAGGCTTTAAAGTATCCCCAATAGGCTCAACACAGCTAACTCAAAGACAACTGCAGAGGTTGAAGTAACTAAACTAAAGGTTTCTAAATACCCCTGATGGTAACAAAGGCTTTAAAGTATCCCCAATAGGCTCAACACAGCTAACTCAAAGACAACTGCAGAGGTTGAAGTAACTAAACTAAAGGTTTCTAAATACCCCTGATGGTAACAAAGGCTTTAAAGTATCCCCAATAGGCTCAACACAGCTAACTCAAAGACTACTGCAGAGGTTGAAGTAACTAAACTAAAGGTTTCTAAATACCCCTGATGGTAACACAGGCTTTAAAGTATCCCTAATAGGCTCAAAATCGCGTCATATGTCGGAGAGGGTTAAAAGAACTATAGGTAAAATTCTAATTATATTATTGTATTGTCATAATATTTTTAGATACCAATTTTATGATATTGACAGAATTTTAATATCCTTTCCTGACTTGCTTTAATCACCTTTTTAATAAGAATACACGAAAAGTTTAATCACTATTTTCAAGATTTTTTTCCCTAACCCCCCCCCCCCCCTGGGGGTTAGGGAATAGAATATGCCCCACGTGCCTTCTGCGTGTGTCGTAAGAGGCGACTAAAGAGGTTGGGTCGGTGGGCTTGCGACCCCCACCCGGAAAAAATATCTAAGCAAAAAAAAACGAACGAACAGCCTCGGATGCGGACGGAACCAACGTTGACGAACCACGACCGACTAAGAACATGCCTTCGGACATTCTGAGAATGGCTACATGGAATGTTAGTGGCATGAATGATGGCACAAAAGAGAGAGAGGTTCTGGAAGTGTTAGTGAATGCCAGGCTGGATGTATGTGGAATGACAGAGACCAAATGGAAAGGTTGAGATGTGAGAGAGTGGGAGTGTGGAATGGGTGTGTGTGCTGGAGTGAGTGAAGGAACAGCGAGAGAAGGTGCATGTTTGTTTGTAAGTAGCAAATGGAAGGAATGTGTAAGAGAGTATGGGTCTGTGGGTTCAAGGATTGTGTGGGTGAGAATGAAAGTAGGAATACAAACGTGGGTGATTGTATGCGTGTATGCCCCGACAGAGGATATACTTGAAAGAAAGAAAGAGGAGTTCTGGATGAATGTGGAGGCGTGCCTGGAGAAGTTTGACAAGAACGAAAGAATATTTCTGATTGGGGATATGAATGGTAAGGTGGGTGATAGGAAAGTTGAGGGAGTGGTGGGAGGGTGGGGGGTACCATCAGAGGTGAATGGGAATGGTAGTGCACTTGTGGACGTATGTGTGGGGAGGAGGCTGTGGATAGCCAACACCTTCTTCCGACACAGAATGATCCACAGGTACACGTGGAAACGGATGTTGACGATGAAGGATAAGACAGTGGTGGAACGAAAGTCATTGATTAATTATGTATGTGTGGATGAACGAATGAAGAAATCTGTGATGGATGCTAGGGTGTATAGGGGTATTGGAGGGGGTCTGTCTGATCATTATGTAGTGGTAGCTGAGGTTAGGTTACAAAAGAAGTGGGTGAGGAGAGCGGGAGGGAGGCGAGAGGAGGGTGGAATGGTGAGGAGGGTGGAGAGGTTGCAGGAGGAGGAAGTCAGGGAGGAGTACAGGAGAGCAGTGGAAAGACGACTAGGTGGGTTCGACCTGGAAGTTATGGAGGAAGTGGAGGAGATGAGCAAGGTGTTTAAGGATGAGATCTGTGCAGCATGTGAGGAGGTGTGTGGAGTGAGGAGAAGAGGGAGGGGAGTGAAAGGTACAGCATGGTGGACAGAAGAGGTAAGAATAGCTGTGGAAGAAAAGAAGAAAGCATATAGAGAGTGGTTGGGTAGTAGAGGGAATGAAGATTCCGAGAGACAGAAACGAGCGAGGTACGTGGAGAGTAAGAGGGTGGTTAAGAGAGTAGTGAAGGAAAGTAAGAGAAGAGTAGATGAGGAATTTGGAAGGAATCTGAGTGTAAAATGGAGGGAGAGTAAGAAACTGTTCTGGAAAGAAGTCAAGAAAGTTAGGGAAGGTAGCAAGGGAAATAGTAAGGGTGTGAAAGATAAGAATGGGAGAATGCTAGCCGAGAAGCAAGAGAGAGTCGAAAGATGGAGGGAGTACTTCAGTGAGTTGCTAAATGAAAGGAATGAAGAGCCAGCAAACATAGCTGGATATGGTATGGGAGGGAGAAGAAGAGAAGTAGTGGAGGAGGAGGTGGGGATCAGGAGGTCAGAAGTGTGGGAAGCCATGAAAAGAGTGAAGTTGGGGAAAGCACCAGGAACAGATGGAGTGTGTGGGGAAATGTTGAGGTATGGTGGTGAGATAGTGATAGAATGGGTATGGAAAATGTGCAAACTAGCATGGGAGAAGGGGAGTGCACCCGATGACTGGAAGACTGGCATAATAGTCCCCCTATATAAGGGCAAAGGGGAAAGAGGAGTGTGTAGTAACCACCGAGGAATATGTCTTCTAAGCGTAGTAGGGTAGTGATTGAGAGAGTGAGAGTGAGAACGGAGAAATGGATAGGCGACGAGCAGGGAGGCTTTAGGAAGGGAAGAGGATGTGTAGATCAGATTTTTACCCTGAATTGTGTTGTGGAGAAGTATCTGGAGAAGAAACAAAAGGTGTATGTTGCCTTTATGGACTTGGAGAAGGCCTATGACAGAGTGGATAGAGAAGGTTTGTGGAAAGTACTTAGAATATACGGAGTAGAGGGCAAGTTGCTGAAAGCAGTGAAGAGCATGTATGAGGGTGCAAAGGCGGCAGTACGTGTGGAGAGTGAGCAGAGCGAGTTCTTTGACCTGAATGTTGGTTTGAAACAGGGGTGTGTGATGTCCCCGTGGTTGTTTACTGTATATATGGATGGAGTTATGAAAGAAATACTATCAAGAGCAGTGGATGTTGGTGTATTGCTGAAAAGGGAGGAAATTGAGTGGAAGCTACCTATACTGCTGTTTGCGGATGATACAGTTCTGATGAGTGATAATGAATGGGAGTTGCAGGGTCTGGTAAATGAGTTTGGAACAGTGTGCGAAAAACGGAATTTGAAGGTAAATACGGGGAAGAGCAAGGTTATGGTCTTCGAAAGGGGTGAAGTCACAGAGTGTGAGGTGAAGCTGAACGGTCAGGCTATGGAGATCGTCAACTCTTTTAAGTATCTGGGCAGTGTGTTGAGTAAAGATGGGACTATGGATGAAGAGGTGCGGGAGAGGGTACAACAGGGGAAGAGGGTTGTAGGAACGCTAAAAGCAGTAACAAGAAATAGGGTGGTCAGTATGGAAGTGAAGAAGTCCTTGCATGACAGTGTGGTAATCCCGACACTGACTTACGGAAGCGAAGCATGGACGTTGGTTGAGAGACTCAGACCAAGAGTGAGAGCAGTGGAAATGAATTACTTAAGGAGTGCGTGCGGAATTACATGGAGGGATAGACAGACTAATGAGGAAGTAAGAAGGAGGTGTGGTGTGGAGGTAGATGTGCTGGAAAGTGTGAAAAGGAACAACTTGAGATGGTTCGGCCATATGGAACGTATGGAAAGCGAGAGAATGACTAAGAGGGTGTACGAGAGCGAGGTGGAGGGACAGAGGGGGAGAGGTAGACCGAATATGAGGTGGAAGGATGGAGTGAGGAACTACATGAATGAAGGCGGTGCTGGTTGGGGGGAGGGGCGTCGACTGACTGGGGACAGAGGTGCATGGGGGCGGTTCGTTCGTGGCCACCCCTTCGGGGATCACGGCGTCAGGCAATAGATAGATAGATAGATGGTGGTTTTTTCTGGCCCCCCTTCTCCCTCATGTTTTAGCCCCATTAGTCCTGAGATTTTCAGACGTGTGCCCCCATTAGTTTGGCGATTTTATGATTATTCGCTCCATTTGTTTGCTAATATTTATACCTTTCAGGCAATTTAGGTGTCTATTTTTTTCCTGGCGAGCGATAGAGGTCCTGTTATTTAAGAGTAATTTATATATAAAATATGTAGACATTTATCTTGAAGTGGGGTCTTGGGGCTGTATTTTTAATCTTGATAATGGCCTTGGGAGGAAACTAAGATAATATAACGATAAATAAATCAGCAAATTAATACGGTACAGAAGGGGTTAAATGAATACGGTACAGAAGGGGTTAAATGAATACGGTACAGAAGGGGTTAAATTAATACGGTACAAAAGGGGTTAAATTAACACGGTACAAAAGGGGTTAAATGAATACGGTACAGAAGGGGTTAAATGAATACGGTACAGAAGGGTTTAAATGAATACGGTACAGAAGGGTTTAAATTAATACGGTACAGAAGAGTTTAAATTAATACGGTACAGAAGGGTTTAAATTAATACGGTACAGAAGGGGTTAAATTAATACGGTACAGAAGGGGTTAAATTAGGCGTCAAGTATCGTACGTAGATGATTTATATGACAAATTTACGTTTTTATGACTATCTTATAAGTCAATCACGCTATGTGTGTATATACTCAGGCACATACCCCATGCCTGGGGGTGGCCGACTCTAGACAGAGCCCGAACAGAAACAAAATTTAAAGTTCCAATTCTTAGGGTCTGAGACCACTTTCGCGTTCCCTCACCCTGTTCTCTGTCTTGTCTAGTAGGTGTATTTTACAAGGAGAGGGGGATTCCTAGCCTCCCGCCCCCAAAGTAGGAAAAGTAGTACAGGAAAAGGGACAGACACTATTTGTACGGTCGCGCTAATAAGTCATGTCTCGGCTGTCATTACATTTGGCTTGCTCTGTGCTGTATTAATGTCTGTCAGATGTTGAATAGGGTGGGTAAGTGTAGGAACATGTTTGTATATTTCACTCGATATGAAGAAATGAAGCTTAGATATTGCTGATACCAATTATTGATCAAAACATACTTGGTGCCGAGACATCACTTATTAGGCCGACTGTACTTACATGTAATACAGAGTGGATACAGATTAATTGGTGCAACTGTACAGTCGTGAACAGTAATGTATACAAACCCATTTGAGTTAGTATCGAACCCAAACGAGACAATGCCTTATTATATGCCAGATGCTTTAGAACTTGACTTTAAATGTTAAGGGGAGATTTCTACTTGAGGGATTATTTTCTGAACCCCTTTCTCCCCCATTTCTTTTGAGAATTTAAGATTTTCGCCCCATTAGTTTGGCGATTTTAAAAACTTTTGCCCCATTTTAAGACCTTTCGTCCCATTTAGGTGTCATTTTTTCCTGGCGAGCGATAGCGAGCCTGTAATTTGAGAGGAACCGGCCTTTGGCCGGGACATTTTTCTACCGAAAAATGTACAAATGTATCTAAAAAGGGAGCCTAGGGGGTGTAATTTTAAGCTTGATAGAGGACTAGGGAACAAACTAAAAACCTCCCCTTAAGGGGAGGTTTTTAGTTTGTTCCCTAGACTTCCATCAAGCTTAAAATTACACCCCCTTGAGTCCCTTTCAAGATAAATGTGTACGAAATGTCCCGGCCATAGGCCGGTTCCTCTTAAATTACAGGCTCGCTATCGCTCGTCAGGATAAAATCGACACCTGAATGGCACGAAAGGTCTTAATATGGGGAGAAAGTTCTTAAAATCGCTAAATTAATGGGGCGAACGTTTTATAATATCAAAAGCAATGGGGCTAAATATAAGGGAGAAAGGGGTCCAGAAAAAAATCCCTCAAGTGGATATCTCTCCTTAAAGGATTCCAATGGCTAAATCCTTATTACTGCATACAGAAGGTGATATATGCATGATCAAGTCTAGGTATGTGGAAGCAAGCAATATCAGACCCCTTCCTTCCTCATAGTCATAGACTGCAGCACCGTTGATTCATTTAAACTCCGCCTAGACAAATATCTCGCATCAAACCCGCGACTGACTGCGTTTGTAAATGAATAACTTTATTTTATCCTCCCCTCAGTTACTAACCCATCTGTCCCCTACTAACTTCCTAATCCTGCCACGGACATTAGTTCCAGGGCAGTAGTTCCCTTTCCAATGTTCCCTTACCCACTCTAAACCACTGTTTGGACACTTGATCCTCAGTGTTTTGGAGGACAAGCAGCCTAGAAGGGTCACTAGATCTGTTGTTGCTTGATTTCCTTTGTACTCCTTTGTACTCATGTTTAGCCCAATTAGTTTTCAGATTTTAAGACGTTCGGCCCATTAGCTTGGCGATTTTAATACCGTTCGCTGCATTTATTTGTCAATATTAACTTTTTTCATGTTATTTAGGTGTCGATGTTTTCCTGGCGAGCGATAGCGAGCCTGTAATTTAAGAGAAACCGGCCATAGGCCTGGACATTTTTCTATCGAAAAATGTACACATTTTACCTTGAAGGAGGGTCTTGGGCGGGTGTTTTTTTAAGGGGAGATCTCCACTTGAGGGATTTTTTTCTTGACCCCTTTCTCCCTCATGTTTAGCCCCATTGCTTTTGATATTATAAAACGTTTGCTCCATTAGTTTAGCGGTTTTAAGAACTTTCACCCCATATTAAGACCTTTCGTGCAATTCAGGTGTCGATTTTATCCTGGCGAGCGATAGCGAGTCTGTAATTTAAGAGGAACGGCCGGGACATTTTTCTACCGAAAAATTTACAAATTTATCTTGAAAGGGGGTCAAGGGGGTGTAATTTTAAGCTTGATGGAGGTCTAGGGAACAAACTAAATACCTCCCCTTAACCTTGATGGAAGTCTAGGGAACAAACTAAATACCTCTCCTTAAGCTTGATGGAGGTCTAGGGAACAAACTAAATACCTCCCCTTAACCTTGATGGAGGTCTAGGGAACAAACTAAATACCTCTCCTTAACCTTGATGGAGGTCTAGGGAACAAACTAAATACCTCCCCTTAACCTTGATGGAGGTCTAGGGAACAAACTAAATACCTCTCCTTAAGCTTGATGGAGGTCTAGGGAACAAACTAAATACCTCTCCTTAACCTTGATGGAGGTCTAGGGAACAAACTAAATACCTCCCCTTAACCTTGATGGAGGTCTAGGGAACAAACTAAAATAATAATAATAGAAATTTATATAAATGAGGAAAACAATACGCCCATCCCCTTAAAGGTGGGGGCTCATAGGTTGAGATAAACATGGAATGATAATCGCCAAGCTGTACATAATTATCTTGCAAAATGCAATGGCACCGAAATAATTATTAACAATGGTATAAAGGATTTTGTGGATCGTCTATACCGGGCCTGTGACGTCACAGGAGTGTAAGTCCACCATCCAGTCCAGGATGAGGATACTGGTGTGACGTCACTATGACGTCACAGGCCCGGTGTAGACGATCCGCAAAATCCTTTATACCATTGTTAATAATTATTTCAGTGACATTGCATTTTACAAGATAATTATATGCAGGTTGGCGATTATTTCTCCATGTTTACCTCAACCCATGAGCCCCTACCTTTAAGGGCAGATATCCACTTGAGGGACTTTTTCTGGACCCCTTTCTCTCATGTCTAGCCCAATTGCTTTTGAGATTTTAAGATGTTTGCCCCATTAGTTTGGCGATTTTAAGAAGTTTCACCCCATTTATGTCACTTTTAAGACCTTTTGTCCCATTTAAGTGTCGATTTTTTCCTGGCGAGCGATAGCGAGCCTGTAATTTAAGAGGAACCGGCCCTCGGCCGGGACATTTTTCTACCGAAAACATTTACAAATTTATCTTGAAAAGGGGTCAAGGGGGTGTAATTTCAAGCTTGATGGAGGTGTAGGGAGGAAACTAAAAAAATATATTAATACATTAATTAATAGACCCAACAAACGGTCTGTCTCCCCTTAAAGATTCAAGGGAGATGTATCCTTATTATTGCATTCAGAAGGTGATGCATAGGTATGATGCATAGGTATGATGCATAGGTATGATGCATAGGTATGATGCATAGGTATGATGCATAGGTATGATGCATAGGTATGTGGAAGCAAGCAGGTTTTCTCGTCAGTTGGAATTCCCTTAACGAACTGCCGTAGTGAATAGTTTGTAAATTTCGGAGGTCGACAATTCTTACCTAGCAAAAAATGTTGTGGTGTATTGTGAATATATTTAAATATTATGTGAGTTGTTGGCCTCACTAACGAGAGAGTGGACGTGAGGAGGGTGGCATATACAATATATATATATATATATATATATATATATATATATATATATATATATATATATATATATATATATATATAATTATGTTAGTAAAGCCAGGTAATACATTTTCTTTAATACATACGAGGTTGAAAGAAATGGCAATTTCCAACGCAGAAATTGCCATTTCTTTCAACCTCGTATGTATTAAAAAAAAAATATATATATATATATATATAACATATATATAACCTTCTTTATTCATTTTTGTATTTATAATTTTTATATTTGTAAATAGCTTAAATACCATTAATAAAAGAAGCCTGGAGCCAGCTGGAAATCTTGCCGGCTACATGTGGTTTCAAGAACGTATTGTATATGCTTAATACTATGATACATGTAGATATATAGATACATTCATTAATTTATACAGAGAGAGTGAGAGTGAGTGTGTGTGTGTGTGTGTGTGTGTGTGTGTGTGTGTGTGTGTGTGTGTGTGTGTTATTCACTTGCTTGTTTCGTCAAGGGGAATCCACGCAATGCGAGCTAAGCTCATTATTATCGCGCCTCCTTAACTGGGAATGTATTGCGTGAAATGCATGTTAAGTGTTTATGTATCGTTGGAATGGCTGTGGATGTGTGTGTAGTCTGTATTTTAGCCAATTGGCGACATCTGGAAACGAAGGCTTAGGGTTAATCTGTATGGTACCATTCTCACTACGGTACCAGTCTCACCCGAAGGCTTAGGTTGACCAGTAGCTTAGGTGAACCATATGATACCCATCTCGCCTTGTACCATTTTTGCCAACCCCAGATGGGACGTCACAACGTCGTCCACTTATTCCAGGTACCTATTTACAGCTAGGTGAACTGAGGCTAACACATGAAAGGAGACAAGCCCAATTTGTCTCCGCCCGGCCGGGGGATTGAACCCCCGATCACTCGTGTGTGAGACGAGAGCGCTACCTACTAGGCTACGGGCTGTGTAATGTGTGTGTGTGTGTGTGTGTGTGTGTGTGTGTCCACATATTCGTCCTCAACACGCGTACAGTGTTAAAGACTAGTTATATCCAACCTGGCTAAGATTTTATATGTATATATATATATAGAGAGAGAGAGAGAGTTAGATAGAGACAGAGAGAGAGTTAGATAGATAGATTTATTTCTTTATATATTCATTAGTACCTTCTGTAAGCAGTTTAATTGAGCTCTTATAACATGGAACCATTACTTAGCATTTCTACAACGATATATAAATAGTCTATACTAGGCCTAATCATGAACTACCATAAACAAAGAGAAGAGATAGTGACCTAAGGGGAGAAGGGTCGTTTTTCTGGTCCCCCCTTCTTCCTCGTGTTTAGCCCCATTAGTTTTCAGATTTGTAGACGTTAGGGCCCATTCCTTTGCCGATTTTAACACCTTCCGCCCCATTTCTTTGTCAATTTTTAAGACTTTTCGTGTAATTTAGGTGTTGATGTTTACCTGGCGAGCGATAGCGAGCCTATATTTTAAGAGGACCCGGCCTTTGGCCGGGAAATTTTTCTATCGAAAAATGTACAATTTTATATAGAAGGAGGGTTTTCGGGTGTGGTTTTTTTTGTTTTAAGTTTGATGGAGGTCTAGGGAAGAAACTATAAAGATAATATATGAGATACTTATATGAGGAAATACTGTATATGGCCTATCACTCCTTATAATAACATAATGGGGTAGTATATATGAATATGATTGTTGGCGAACTGTTGAATTAGAGTGTAGGCTACCAAGAGTCCTTTATCCATTTTGATAGCTCATCATCAGTTAGAGCTCCTCACAGCCCGGTGTATTGGGTTACCTAGGGCTTTGTTTTACTACATACATACATACATACATACTCACTCAACAACATCCACACCCTCACTCACTCACATACACATACACACACACTATCTACAGGTACCTATCTATCTATATATCTTTACTTCTCACTTTCTCACTCTCACTCACTCACTTCTCTCTCTCTTTCTCTCTCACTCTCTCACACACACACACACACACACACACATTCATTTTGTTTTCTTCTCTCAAACGCATTGTGAATCAGTAACTGGGAGTCGCATGTGGGTTGTAATAAAAAATAAACCTGCATCTCGTCTTGATAGCTCCATTATCACTTACAGCTCCTCCCAGCACACTCACTCACTCACTCACTCTATCCTTGGCTGTGTCTGGTTACACACTAGCTATCTAACTATCTATCTACCTAGATATATCTCTACCTATCTCTCTACCTACCTACCTTGCTTCTTACCTACCTACCTACAGTACTTACCTACCTACCTACCTACCTACCTACCTACATACAGTACTTACTTACCTACCTACCTACCAACATACAGTACCTACCTACCTACCTACCTACCTACCTACCTACATACAGTCCCTTACTTACCTACCTACCTACCTACCTACCTTGCTTCTTACCTACCTACCTACAGTACTTACCTACCTACCTACCTACATACAGTCCCTTACTTACCTACCTACCTACCTACCTAGCTTGGCTCTTACCTACCTACCTACCTACAGTACTTACCTACCTACCTACCTACCTACCTACCTACATACAGTACCTACCTACCTACCTACCTACCTACCTACATACAGTACCTACCTACCTACCTACCTACCTACCTACCTACCTACATACATCCCTTACTTACCTACCTACCTACCTACCTACCTACATACAGTACCTACCTACATACAGTACCTACCTACCTACCTACCTACCTACCTACATACAGTACCTACCTACCTACCTACCTACCTACCTACCTACATACATACAGTACTTACTTACCTACCTACCTACCTACCTACATACAGTACTTACTTACCTACCTACCTACCTACCTACCTACCTACATACAGTACTTACTTACCTACCTACCTACCTACCTACCTACATACATACAGTACTTACTTACCTACCTACCTACCTACCTACCTACATACAGTACTTACTTACCTACCTACCTACCTACCTACCTACCTACCTACCTACATACATACAGTACTTACTTACCTACCTACCTACCTACCTACCTACATACAGTACTTACTTACCTACCTACCTACCTACCTACCTACCTACCTACCTACATACAGTACTTTACTTACCTACCTACCTACCTACCTACCTACCTACCTACATACAGTACTTACTTACCTACCTACCTACCTACCTACCTACCTACATACAGTACTTACTTACCTACCTACCTACCTACCTACATACAGTACCTACCTACCTACCTACCTACATACAGTACCTATCTACCTACCTACCTACCTACCTCCCTCCCTACCTACCTACAGTACTTACTTACCTACCTACCTACCTACCTACATACAGTACTTGCCTACCTACTATACACTACATACATACACCTACCTACCTACATACAGTACCTACCTACCTACCTACCTACCTACAGTACTTACTTACCTACCTACCTACCTACCTACCTACCTACATACAG
>JBAKBP010013177.1:0-64166 GCA_037953745.1 Lithodes maja
AGGATAATTAAATAGCTCCGTGTCAGTCCAACTCCTCACAAAGTTAGTTCGCCCACACATCATTTCGCTCGTATAGATATACATAAATTAACCCATTTTCAGTACCAGTGACGTCCTTTCCATTATATTCCGACAACTATTAGACGATCTTATTCACCTTAGGAAGGACGTCTACTCAAAAAAGGCTACAGACTACCGGTATCTCGATTAATCCTATAAGCAACCAATATCATTCCTAAGCTTCATAAAATCATCTAAATGTAGCTGTAATTAAATATATAATACGTCACCGGTACAGGAGGGGATAATGGTGAATGAATCGGCTACATCCCGATTCCGCTACATCCTGGTTCAGACAATTGCACCTTACCTTGTGATACCTTGTGATGTGTTCGCCACTCTTCTAGCAGCACCGAGGAGCGCGCTGCCCCTCGTTATGGGTGGTGATTTGGTGCAGCAGACTGTTTGAAGCAACAGCTCGCTCCCTTGCGAAGATGGGCTCGTCTGGCACTTTTTGCAGTTCAACATCGAGGGCTCTCTTGAAGTTGTCTAACAAGACGTCCCTCATGTCTCTTACTCGCCGTGGGAGTTTGTTGAAGAGACGTGGGCCTCTGTGTGATAACCAGCCCTCTCGCAGAGAGCCCATAGCACCCCTGTTATTCATCCGGGGGATATCGCATTTCCAGCCTCTCCTGTCACTGAACTTGATAGTCGGAGTATGTAGGTTTGGTACTTGTCACAGACGACTATGAAATCCTTTTATGTAATCATGAAGCAGTAGTACTTTGGAATATTAAAGTATTGAAGCACAGTTGAATCTGTTTTGGAACAGTTAATTACTACGAAGTGGTAGTAAAGGTATGAAGGTTATGAAACATAGTTAATTGTTACGAAGCAGTAGTAATCTTTATGAATGTGGTGAAGCACATTTTATTTATTACGAAACAGTTGCATGAACGATTTTCACAGAGAATAACTCTTACTTGGGTGAACCAATGGGTTCGTTTGTTGTTTGAATATTCATTTAGGGAGACACCTATGTTTACAGGAATGTACTAATAGTTTGTATTAGCACCATCTATGTTTTGTGAGAGTACCGTAATTATTTTATTCATGTGTAAAGATTTAATGGATCTCCGTGGTTCAGAAGGTTGAATCAGTAGGTTCATATGGTTTCAGTTGTATTGTTAATGTGTATTATATTGTGTTATATAAAGTTCAGGTTTGCTGAACTCTGATTGGCTGAGGAGCCTAAAGGAAGGTGAGGTGAGGGTTAGAGTTTGGTGAGACAGGGAGCTACTTTGGATTCCCGACATTGGAAGGATATATAGTGCCTTCACTCCACCTTGGAAACAGTTACCGGTATTGAGACTTTGCTCACCCTGGATTACTGTGATTATTGAGTGACATTTATCGTGGAGAATATGTATTACTCTACCCGTTTTCTGGAAAATATAATGAAGACCTGTTCACCCTGTGTTAATGTGGTTAAGGTGAAATGTAGAGGAGACTTTGCTCACCCTGGATTACTGTGATTAATTAGTGACATTTACAAGTGGGAGAATATTTATTACTCTACCTGTTTTCTGGATACTATTACTGAAGATGTGTTCACCCTGTGTTAATGTGGTTAAGGTGAAATATAGAGGAGACTTTGCTCACAAGGATTGTATCAGTGGAATTACTTTGAAGAAATGTGTATATACGGTATGTGAATAAGTTCTATTGCACTATTAAAGTAAAAACAAAACTTGCATTTGTTTTCCTTCTCCCACATATAAACACTAGTGCCCGTGAACATATGACAAAATGGTGCCCAGACCCGGGATATATACTAGATGTTTGTGGGTATAAGACAAAGTGAATTGTGAAGTGAAAAGTGAAAGGATGAAGTTAGTTATTTTCATTATTGCATTCCTATACTTTTTCACGATGAGTGAATCCGATGTCATGAAAGAAGCATTGCATCTTGGACAACAACTTGGTTATGAAGGTGAAGTTTTAAGAACATTTGTTTCGGACTTGTACAAAGCAGACAGACAAAGGAGAGCTGAGAATAGGGAAGAGGAAAAACAAAAACGTGAACTAAGAGAAAAGGAACTAGAAGCAGAAGTGAACCGAAATAAAGCTGAATTAGAGTTGAAAGCAAAACAATTGGTCATTCGAGAACAAGAATTGGAAATAGAACAAAGTAGACAGTTGGCTAATGAACGTCGAGGGAATGGTTCTTCTAACCCAGGGTTACAAAATATTTTGAAGTTGAAATTCCCTAAATTTGATGAGAACAGTGATGATATTGATGCATACATTGAGCGATTTGAATGACATGCGGAAACACACAAATGGGAGAAAGAAATTTGGGCAACCAATTTAAGCTCGCTTTTGACTGGAAAAGCTCTCCAAGCTTATGTGTGTTTAGACAATGTGAGTGCTATTAATTACGATGAAGTGAAGAAAAGCATTCTGCAGATATATATGTTAACGGAAGAAGGATATCGACAAAAATTCAGAGACACATTTCCAGAAAAGGTTGAGACAGTTAACCAGTTTTCAGCAAGAATGTGTAGGTTCTTTGAAAGGTGGATAGAAATGTCAGGAATCCCCAGAGATTATGATAACCTGAGAGACTTGGTACTGAGGAAACAGTTTCTTAGGAAATCCCACTATGACTTCCGTGTTTTCTTAAAGGAACGCACACCCACTACGCTTAAAGAAATGACTAGCATAACGGAACAGTATCTATCGGCACATGGAGGACCAAAGTGGAAGCAGATTACGAAACCAACTAAATCGAAACATGAGAAGCAGGATTCGCCTACAAGTTCCGGCGTGAAGGAAATAAATTCTAGTCAAGGTTTTACATCACCTAAGTCATCTCTAACTAAGCAAGAAAAAATATGTTTTTTGTGTTCTCAGATTGGACATATCGCCAAGGACTGTAGAAAGTTTGCCAGAGTACCTAGAACGTCACGACCTACAGAAGAAAAAACTGGAGCTTGTACAGAAGATTCGCCCACTCTTCCGTTGGGCGAGACGGTCACGTTCATTGTCGGGTCAAGTTCAATGGGAGCAGGTCTGCAGGTAACTTCAGGATTCATTGAGGGACAATGGGTGGAAGTGTTAAGAGACACGGGGTGTACAGGCATAGTGGTAAAAAGGAAATTTGTGAGACCGGAGCAGATGACTGGTAGCAATAAGAGGTGTATCCTGATTGACCGTACTGCTCGTGTTTGTCCTGTTGCCAGAGTTTACATCCAAACACCTTTCTACACAGGAGAGGTAGAAGCCACTTGTATGCCAGACGCAATATGTGACCTGATAATAGGAAACATCCCCGGTGCCTCCCCACCCAATCCAATTCTACCTGGAGAATCGACCGACCCAACGTTCGTGGAACAGGATTTTACAACCCACGCCAAGGAACAGCTCTAGGAACCAACACAACAACCGGAAGGAAACCCATTTATAAACATGGATGTTACTGCAGAGGACTTGGGTGGAGCAGCAGTTACGAGACAACAGGCGAGACGGACGAAACTTGCGACTCCACTGAAGGTATCTACTACTGTCTTGGAACAGCAGTGTCCCCATCACTAGAGAGGAACAAGAGACTGACCCGACACTTCAAGGGATGTTGCAACGATATCGGACTTCCAAATCTGGTAACTGTATACTTCAACTACAGGAAGGTTTATGGTATAAAGTAGGTAACTTGAGTGAGAAGAATGTTAAACAAATGTTAGTTCCCGTCAGTCGTAGAGCTACCATAATGACCCTTGCACATGAATGTTTGATGGGAGGCCATTTGGGTACCAAGAAAACAGAGGATAGAATAAGATCATGCATTTTCTGGCCAGGTATAACAGCAGATACCAAAAGATGGTGTAGAAGTTGTGATGTATGTCAAAGAACTATTCCAAAAGGTAGAGTGACTAAAGTTCCTTTAGGTAAGATGCCATTGATGAATATTCCATTCCAGAGAATAGCGATTGACTTAGTAGGACCCATTGTTCCAGCTTCTTCTAGAGGTAATAGATATATCTTG
The DNA here is from genome assembly GCA_037953745.1 of Lithodes maja. Classification (NCBI taxonomy): domain Eukaryota; kingdom Metazoa; phylum Arthropoda; class Malacostraca; order Decapoda; family Lithodidae; genus Lithodes; species Lithodes maja. Next base: position 4,046 of record JBAKBP010013177.1, read on the forward strand.
ACTGTTGTTGACTATACTACTAGGTGGCCTGAGGCAGTAGCTATTCCAGATATCAATACAGAAACCATAGCAGATTCTCTTTTGGAAATTTGTTCAAGGTTAGGATTCCCATGCGAGATCTTGAGTGACAAAGGATCTCAATTTACATCAGGATTAATGAAAGAGGTTTGTAGGTGTATAAGTGTCAGACAGGCCTTCACTACCCCTTACCACCCCATGACAAATGGGTTAAATGAGAAATTTAATGGAACTCTCAAACAAATGTTTAAGAAAATGAGTCAAGAACGACCTACTGATTGGGATCGTTATATTCCTGCAGTTCTATTTGCCTACCGAGACTTCCCTCAATCTAGTACCGTACCGGCTTTGCTCCCTTTGAGCTCCTTTATGGCAGGTCAGTAAGAGGTCCTTAGAGTGTTCTGAAAGATGTATGGGTTGGAAGGGGAGGAGAAGGCCAGGTTTTCAACACTTATCAGTATGTGGTAGAGTTGAGGAATAAGCTTGAAGATACTTGTAAGTTAGTGCAGGAAAACTTGAATAAGGCAAGTGAAAGGTATAAACATCATTATGACAAGAAAGCTAGAAAAAAACTTTGAATATAGGAGATAAAGTGTTGATCTTGCTACCCACAAATTCAAATAAGTTGTTACTTAGTTGGAAAGTCCCATTTGAAGTTGTGAAAGTTATCAATGACTTTGATTGCAGAGTTCTACTTGGGAATGGCAAGACTAAGGTTTTTCATATGAATCTCCTCAAGCAGTATGAAGAAAAAGAAGTGATTGCAGTATCTGTCATCCCCAGTGATCTGGTAGAAGATGAACAGCTATTACAGTGGCCAGAGGTAAAGGGTAAAGAGAGTTATGAAGATGTAAGTATAAACCCTGATTTGTCGTCCAAACAAAATTATGACTTGAAGGTACTTGTTAAAGAGTTTTCAGATATCTTTACTGAGAAACCAGGCTTAACTAACTTAGTATCACACTCCATTGAACTAATAGATAATGTCCCTGTAAGAGCGAAACCTTACCCTTTGCCATTTGCCACTTTGAAGATGAGGTAGAATCTATGTTGAGAGAGGGTATCATTGAGAGATCTAGGTCTGATTATTGTGCTCCAAGAAGCTGAACAAGAAAACTAAATTTGATAGCGAACCAATGAGCCAGCCTGAGGATATCTTGGTTAATTTATCTGGAAAGAGATATTTCTCTAAAGTGGATTTTAGTAGAGGATTTTGGCAGATTCCTATGCAGGCTGATTCAAGGGTATACACTGCTTTTACTACCCCAAGTGGATGTTACCAATTTACCAGATTGCCATTTGGGTTAGTGAACTCCTCTGCTACTTATAATAGAATGATGAGGAAGCTACTGTTGGGAGAAAATGAGAACAATAATTATGTGGATGATGTCTTGGGCCATACTGTCACTTGGGAGGCACATCTCGCCATGTTACACAGACTATTCTTAAAAATCAGAAATGTAGGCCTTACTGTGAAACCATCAAAGTGTTTTCTAGGATACGAAACTGTAGAATTTTTGGGTCACAAAGTGGGACATGGCAAGATCACTCCTCTGGATAGTACAGTGCAACGTATACTCGAATTTCCTCTTCCTAATACAAAAAAGCAATTGAGATCATTCTTGGGCTTGGTTGGTTGGTATCGGAAATTCATTCCTCAGTTCTCTGATATAACAACTCCCTTAACAAATTTGTTACAGAAGAAGCAGCCAAACAAGGTTAAGTGGGATGAGGAGAGCGAGAGTGCGTTCAGTGAACTGAAAAGGCAGATTACATCAGATCTGTGCTAAGAACACCGGATTTTAATCTGCCTTTTTTAGTACACACAGGCGCATCTGCCTATGCTGTGGGAGCGGTGCTGATACAAGAGTTTGAGGATGGACTTCTACCAGTTGCCTTCGCCAGTCGTAAGCTCCAACCAAGGGAGACGAGATATTCAACGTGTGAGAGAGAATGCTTAGCCATAGTATTTGCGGATAATAAGTTCGACAGGTATCTCTATGGTAAACAATTTGAGTTATGTACTGACAATTCCTCACTAAAATATTTACAGAAAAAGAAACTAGAAAATTCTAGACTCTTGAGATGGGCTTTGTTCTTACAGAATTACGCTTACAAAGTTACAGTAATTAAGGGAAAGGACAATAAACTAGCTGATTTCCTCAGTCGTATGTAAATTAGGTCATTCAAGTTCCTTGAACAGCTTTAGTGGGGGAATATGTCACAGACGACTATGAAATCCTTCTATGTAATCACTAGCAGGGCTACCCGGCATTGCCCGGGTAATCACCATAATCACCATCACTACTACCACCACTACTACTACCATAATCACCATCATCAATCACTACTACCACAATCATCACAATACTACTACTACCATAATCACCGGCCTCGACCTACCTGTGCCTCATTAAACGGCGACCTCGATTTCGGCCGCTAAATGACCTCCGATTTTGGATCTGACCTCATCCATACCCCCATTTTGGGAGGCTGCGAACAACTTTCGTTCCATACACCTTTTCGATCGGAGGCCTCCTTCTGCCCCAAACGGCCATTTTTTTCACATTTTTTTTCGCTCCCGTATACTACATAAGTTCTGCCGAAAATTTTATTAAACAAAAGTGTCTCTGATTTCCACTAAACTCGCCTAAAACCATCTCCAAAGCCTGGGCTTTCCAATGGTGCCCCACACTCCCACCTGGCACCAAAACTGAGGGAGGAGTTTAGTAACAAAGGTCGGGTAGTCGGGTAACTGACAGACAAACATTGACCTTTATTTATTAAGATGAAGCAGTAGTACTTTGGCATATTAAAGTATTGAAGCACAGTTGAATCTGTTTTGGAACAGTTAATTACTACGAAGTGGTAGTAAAGGTATGAAGGTTATGGAACATAGTTAATTGTTACGAAGAAGTAGTAATCTGTATGAATGTGGTGAAGCACATTTTATTTAGTACGAAACAGTTGCATGAATGATTTTCACAGAGAATAACTCTTACTTGGGTGAACCAATGGGTTCGTTTGTTGTTTGAATATTCATTTAGGGAGACACCTATGTTTACAGGAATGTACTAATTGTTTGTATTAGCACCATCTATGTTTTGTGAGAGTAATTATTTTAGTCATGTGTAAAGATTTAATGGATCTCCGTGGTTCAGAAGGTTGAATCAGTAGGTTCATATGGTTTCAGTTGTATTGTTAATGTGTATTATATTGTGTTATATAAAGTTCAGGTTTGCTGAACTCTGATTGGCTGAGGAGCCTAAAAGAAGGTGAGGTGAGGGTTAGAGTTTGGTGAGACAGGGAGCTACTTTGGATTCCCGACATTGGAAGGATATATAGTGCCTTCACTCCACCTTGGAAACAGTTACCGGTATTGAGACTTTGCTCACCCTGGATTACTGTGATTATTGAGTGACATTTGTTGTGGAGAATATTTATTACTCTACCTGTTTTCTGGAAAATATTAATGAAGATGTGTTCACCCTGTGTTAATGTGGTTAAGGTGAAATGTAGAAGAGACTTTGCTCACCCTGGATTACTGTGATTAATTAGTGACATTTACAAGTGGGAGAATATTTATTACTCTACCTGTTTTCTGGATACTATTACTGAAGATGTGTTCACCCTGTGTTAATGTGGTTAAGGTGAAATATAGAGGAGACTTTGCTCACAAGGATTGTATCAGTGGAATTACTTTGAAGAAACGTGTATATATGTGAATAAGTTCTATTGCACTATTAAAGAAAAAACAAAACTTGCATTTGCTTTCCTTCTCCCACATATAAACACTAGTGCCCGTGAACATATGACAGTATTAAACCCTCTGCGATTTTGCACGTGTATATTATTAGGTAACGTTCTCTTCTACGTTCCAGCGAGTACAGTTTCAGTGCTCTTAAACGCTCCCAATAGTGTAGCTGTTTTACCGAACATAAATGCGAAGTGAAATTTCTTTGTACACTCTCTAAGTCCTTTATTTCACATGATTTTTATGGGGATGTTAATACACTACAGTATTCATGCCGCGGTAGCACTAGAGATTTGAAGAGCGTTATCATAGGTAATTCACCGCGTGTTTTAAATGTACGCAGAATCCAACCCGTTAGACGTTTCGCAGCCGCAACTTTGACCTGGTTATGTACTTTGAAACCCATATTTTCAGACATTAACACCCCAAGGTCTTTCACACTGTCTTTCTGTTCCATTATGTGGTTAGATTCTGTTACGTAATTTGTAATTTCTTTAACGCCATTATTATCCCTGTACCGTATTAATTGGAATTTTTCTTCATTGAATTGCATGTTGTTTTCCCTGGTCCACTGGAACACTACATTCATGTCTTCCTGCAGTCGGCCCGTGTCCTCTTGTGTGTTTACTATCTTGCTTAATTGTCTGTCGTCAGCAAAAGACGACACCGTACTGTGTCTAGTGTTGGTATCTATGTCGCTAATTAGTATGAGGAACAGAAGGGGGGCTAGCACTGTTCCTTGGGGCACTGAGCTTTTGACATCCGAAGGCTCAGATGTGACTTGGTTTACTGCTACTGATTGTTTCCGGTTTACGAGGAAATTGTATATCCACCGTCCGATTTTCCCCGTTATACCTTTTGCTTTTAGTTTGTGGGCTATTATACCATGGTCACATTTATCAAATGCCTTAGCAAAATCGGTGTAAATGACATCCACGTTTTTCTTTTCTTCTAGCGCTTTAAGAATTTTGTCATAGTGTTCCAAAAGTTGTGAGAGACATGATCTTCCCGCTCTGAACCCATGTTGCCCGGTGTTGTGAAATTCATTTGCCTCCATGAATGTTGAGATTTTGCTTCGCAGGAATCGCTCGAAAACTTTAATGATGTGGGAGGTTAGAGCTACCGGGCGGTAGTTTTTTTTGGTAGTGCTTTACTCCCTCCTTTATGCAGTGGGGCAATTATTGCGTTTTTCAAGCTATCTGGTATTTCACCAGTGTCTAGACTCCTTCTCCACATTATAGCCAAGGGTTTTGAGAGGTTTTCCTTACACGGTGCAAGAACCACCATAGTCGGTGGCGGAAATCCAGAATGTTCACTTTGTTAATTTTGCCTAAGCGAGCAACTTTAGCCCTAGTGATTAATGTAGTGGAGGCAGCAGTTTAGGAGGAGTATTGCGTCAAAGGTTCCGGAGACGAAAAATACAGCGAAATCCGGCAAGATCGCTAACCTAAAATCGACCGTAATTTGTTTTAATGACCATAGGCAAATTAAAATAGCTTAAAAATTATAGTGGTAAGATGAAAATAGCTTGAAGATTACCATAGTAGAATATAAATAGCTTAAAAATGACCGCAGTAAAATGAAAATGGCTAAAAAATATCTGTTGTAAAATGAAAATACCTTAAAAAATTACCGTAGCAAAGTATAATTATGTACCTGAACAATTACCTTAGCTGAATGCAAATACCTTAAAAATTACCGTAGTAAAATTAAAATAACTTAAAAATGTCCGTAGTAATATCAAAATACCTTAACAATTACCATAGTAGAATGAAAATACCTTAAACATTACCGTACTTAAATAAAAATATCTTAAATATGCCCAAAGAAAAAATGAAATACCTTAAAAATTACCGCAGTAAAATTAAAATACCTTAATTATTACCATAATAAAAAAATAAAAAACATTAAAATAACCATATTTTACTCCTATACTTCCAACACGTTACCGATAATGTCCTTTGACTTCAATTAGGGAAGCAAGCATTATTCATATAGAGCATATTATATCATAACTAATTATATCCAATGTTCCTAATTAAAAATAATGTGCTTAGCATAATTCAGTTTTAAGGGTTACTAGCAGGGGTACCCGGCGTTGCCCGGGTTTAAATTCTACTACCATAATCACCATCATCAATCACTACTACCACAATCATCACCTCTCACCTCGCTACCGCCAGACGCTGCAGACGCTCTGTCAACGCTCTCACGATATCGATCATAATTTGAGTATTAACTACTCATCCTCTTCATTCTTGTGCATGAAAGGTGGTTAAGAGCACGTTTAACCATCCTGTAGTTTAGTAAGTAACACTGCACGATATTTCGCTGTGTATTGACTGATAAACTTTGTGTTTATCACAAGACTCCTGCTCGGACAGGGCGCCACTAACGCCATCTGTTGTTTTGTTTTGTTTGTAAACAAACGCTCTCTTCTTAGTTGATATAAAATCGTAGCCCCTAATTTTACCCATTACCTACTGTAGTAAGTATCAATTTAACTGCCTTGTATGTAAGTAAAGCTTTGCATATTAATTTGCTAATAAACAATATTGTGTACTAACTAACCTGCCTACAGGAACGAACGCCGACGCCATTTTGTAAACAAACTTTTTTTGGGGATTATACATATTAAATTCCAGACAATTTTGTAGTAAATTTAAGTGCATTCATTTATCTTTTCCCCCTAGATATATTCTTGACTTTTTCTCCTCAGAGTGATTTTACTTTAAGCTAAGGGTGGTATTTGTACAAACTAACCTAGCCTAACCCAACCTGCCAAGCTTTTAACCTAATCCAAACCTAGCCTAGCCTATAGCCAGCCAATCTGTTGTTCTTATTAACTCTAGTAGATATTGTATTTAGTATCCTACTGTAGCTATATATATCTGTAATTTTAGTTGTTGCTTGCACGATCTTGTAGTAACCTTTGACTGATACATTTTGTTTTGTTTTATCTAAAAAGAGTAGGCTACTGCTTTACTAGGCTACAGTGACACCAGGGCCATCTGTTGATACAGTATATTAACCCCTTGTGTGCGGTCACACTTTATTTTTATATAATCTCTATTTGGTGAATTGTATATTTAGTTACATATTCTGTTATATATATATATATATTTGTTTAAGGTTAGGTTATCACACCTGGTAGCCTATTTCTGCGTATTTCAATTTTATTATTTTCGGTTAGGCTATTCAACGCTGGTAGCCTATTGGTGCGTATTGAAATTTAAAAAAAAACTTTTGGTTAGGCTATCGCCCCTGGAAGCCTAATTCTGCGTATCTCAAATTTTTTGTTTTCGGTTAGGCTATCACCCCTGATAACCTATTGTTGTGTATTTCAACATTGTTTTCGGTTGAAGTGATTGAAGTGTTTTAAAGTGAGTGAAGTGATCTGAAGAAACTGACTGTTACCATGCCTCGCACTTGTACGAACTGCGCCAGTAGGTTTGGTGAGTCCATGTTTGTTACTGTCGATCTTCAAGTCTGCCGTCTCTGCCAGCAACAAGAGAATTTGACAGTGAAATTAGATGAAGCCTACAACAAGATCAACGTCCTCACCATGAAGCTGGAATCACTCCAAGAGTTTGTAACACTCAACGTTGGAGTACCACAAATTTCAATTGTCACCGCAACTCCAGCAGCCGTCAACGCCCCAACGTCAACTGCCAACAATTCAACGCCTGCAGTAGCCATTTCATCTGATGGTTCCGATACTCAAGAAACAAATAGTAACTCTCTTCCCCCTCAAGACAACTTCCGTGTTGTGAGGAACAACGTTTGCCCCAAGACCAGGAAACCCATACCGATTACCGAGTGTCAAAACCGCTTCCAGATACTCGCAGACTCAGATGACGAAGCAGAAATAGAAGAAGTCCGGCTCGTGGGAGACTCGATCATACGTGGTCAGCTCACAGAGTTTTGTGCCAGAGCACCTAAGACCAGGAAGCGTTTTTGTATCCCTGGTGGTGGTGTGGACGACGTAGTTGCTGCAGTTGACGAAGTATCTAAGCTGGCCCCTGCTAATACAATGTACGTCATCCACGTTGGATCCAACGATGTACAGCGAACCCGGTCGGAAGATTTGCTTTTAAAGTACCAGCAGCTGATCAAGTCGTTTAAGGAGAAGTCATCAAGGATCATCGTCTCAGGAATCGTCCCCCGGCTTGGTGTAGAGAGCCGATTTTACAACATAGCCAGCAGCACGAATCGTTGTCTAGCAAACCTCTGCAGGAAGGAAAACGTGGGATTCGTCGACACCTGGGACAATTTCTACTATGATGACTATTTGTTTTCGGACGATGGAGTTCATCTGAACCAGGTGGGAGCAGCACGTTTTGGGCGTCTTCTCAACGATGCGGTGAAGGATTTTCGGAGAAGAAATCGACTCAGCACAGGACAACCAGGAAGGAGGACCGAAGACAGCGAGGGCGGCAACCTGCGAAGGAATTAAATGCTAATCTGTCAAGAACCGCGAATTTGGATAAAGCTCCACCAACACGACCCAAATTCAAAACCGCCAGGGATAACGACCGAGGACCGATGTCAGCCATGAATGTAAATGTAGATCCGATCAGAACCAAAAATTTGATTAAAGAACGTTCTGTGAGTTCTAAAACCGCAACTTTAAAGGTTTTCTATGCAAACGCTCGTAGCATACGCAATAAATTTTCAGATTTAGAGGAACTAGTGTTTACTGAAAATTATGATGTGATTGGTATAACAGAATCTTGGCTCAATACAGTAGATAGAGACTTTTTAGCAGAGTATTCACTTCCCGGTTATGTAATGTTTGAGAAAAGCCGAATAAATAAAAATGGAGGTGGCGTTTTATTTTATATCAAAGAAAGTCTTAACCCGACCCTCTTGTCAAAACCTCAAATTGTGAACGTCGACACATCTTTTGTGCTAATAAAGAATAATAGAGGTACAAAAATAATACTTGCATTAATATACAGACCTCCAGCTCAATCAGTGCAAACTGACCGAGAAATTTATGAACAAATTGCAGATGTAAGTAACTCGCAAGATACCGTATTTTTTGGCGACTTTAATTTACCTGTGACCAAGTGGGGCGATACTCTTACTTCACACTCCGGACATGACTTGTATACGAACTTGCAAGAGAGTTCGCTTTATCAATTTGTTCGAACACCGACCCGTGGTAATAACGTTCTTGACATTGTACTTGCAACAAAAGAAGAATTAATAGAGAATTTGAATGTTGGTGATGAATTCAGTAACAGCGACCATCGTACGATAACTTTCACTTTAAACTTTACTAGTAACGAACCAAATAGTAGCATCGAAAAAGTCCCTAATTTCAAGAAAGCAAACTTTCATAAACTTAGAGCTATGTTTAAAGAAACTGACTGGAGCTTTTTAATTAACAATAACGACATAAATACATCTTGGAAGTTATTCGAAACCACTTACCTAAAAGCAGTGCAAGACTGCATACCATCGAAAATACGGCGTCCAGGCCATCATAATAAGCCCAAATGGTGGAATAAAGATATTTCAAACTGCCTGCTTGCTAAAAAATTTGCTAATGATAGATTAAAATCCTCACAAAATGACGAAGAACGGGTGAAATTTGTAGAGCTACGACGCAAAGCCAAAAAGTTAATTAAGCAAAGTAAAAAGACCCTAGAGTTACATATTGCGAATCAAAGTAAAACAAACCCGAAAGAATTCTATAGTTATATCAGAAAGAAAAAAGTAGTTACTTCAACTGTTGGACCGTTAGTCGATGAAAATGGAGAATACACCAAAGACGAAGTACAAATGAGTAATGCCCTCAATACCTTCTTTGCATCAGTTTTTACAACAGAAGACCTCAGTGATATCCCTACACCATCGCCGATTCAGATTGATAATTCAGATGTTCTAAGCAATATCACCGTTACAGAGAGAGAAGTATTGAATTGTTTAGATAAACTCAAGGTAAATAAAACGCCTGGACCTGATACAATCTCGCCTAGAGTTCTAAAGGAAGCTAAGGATGAGCTCTCCAAACCACTGACATTACTATTCAATAAATCCTTGCAGTCTGGAACTATGCCTGATCAGTGGAAGATAGCCAACGTAACACCGATATTCAAAAAAGGCAGCAAATCCCTACCCAGTAACTATCGTCCAATTAGCTTAACCTCAGTTGTATGTAAAATGCTAGAAACGGTCATAAGAGACAGACTCGTAAATCACTTAGAGGAAAATAACATACTTAAAGATACTCAACACGGCTTTCGTAAAAAACGTTCCTGTTTAACAAACCTCTTAGACTTCTTCCACGATATCCTCAACCTCTACGATGAGAGTAAAGCTGTAGATATTATATACCTTGATTTTCAAAAGGCCTATGACAAAGTTCCCCACAAACGTTTACTGCTAAAACTAAAAGCGCATGGAATACAAGACGGTGTGTTGAAATGGATAGAAAATTGGCTCAGCGACAGAAAACAAAGAGTAGTCATAAACGGTAAGGCATCTAAATGGACCAATGTAAGTAGCGGGGTACCCCAGGGATCGGTACTAGGACCAATTCTCTTTCTAATTTACATCAACGACATAGATGAGGGTCTCACTTGTACAATCTCAAAATTTGCTGACGATACAAAAATTGCAAATAGCGTACTCTCAAAAGATCAAGTTGACGATATGCAACACAATCTAGATAAATTGTCACATTGGGCCCAAATTTGGCAAATGAGTTTCAATGCGGATAAATGTAAAGTACTACATATCGGATACCTAAATGAGAAAGCAAACTATTCGATGAATGGCACTCAGCTTAAGAATGTAAACAGAGAAACCGATCTGGGAGTAACAATATCGAGTAACCTAAAACCGAGTCAACAATGTTCAGAAGTTGTTAAGAAGGCAAACAAAATAATTGGCTTTATAGGCAGATCATTTGAGCATAAATCCAAAGATGTAATCCTAACCCTTTACAATTCCTTAGTCCGCCCTCTTCTGGAATACTGCGTTCAATGCTGGTGCGCTTATTACCAAAAAGACATAAACAAGCTAGAACGAGTTCAACGTAGAGTTACCAAAATGATACCTAGCCTAAAGAACAAACCATACGAAGAGCGTCTTAGAGAATTAAATCTATTTCCTTTAACCCAGCGCAGATTAAGAGGTGACTTAATTCAAGTGTTCAAAATCATCAAAGGCATCGACAATATGAACTGTAGTAAGTACTTCACTATCGACCAATCTAATTACACGCGGGGAAACGGTTGCAAAATTATTGGTAAATCTTTTAACTCACACGAATCTAAGAATTTCTTCTTCAATCGAGTTGTCAACTTGTGGAATGGGCTTCCCCGAGACGTTATAGACTGCAGCACCGTTGATTCATTTAAATTCCGCCAAGACAAATATCTCGCATCAAACCCGGGACTGACTGCGTTTGTAAATGAATAACTTTATTTTATCCTCCCCTCAGTTGCTAACCCATATGTCCCCTACTAACTTCCTAGTCCTGCCACGTTAGTGGCAGGGCAGTAGTTCCCTTTCCAATGTTCCCTTACCCACTCTAAACCACTGTTTGGACACTTGATCCTCAGTGTTTTGGAGGACAAGCAGCCTAGAATGGTCACTAGATATGTTGTTGCTTGATTTCCTTTGTACTCCTTTGTACTTTGTACTCCTTTGTACTCCTTTATACTACTACTACCATAATCGCCGGCCTCGACCTCCCTGTGCCTCATGAAACGGCGACCTCGATTTCGGCCGCTAAATGACCTCCGATTTTGGATCTGACCTCATCCGTTCCCCCATTTTGGGAGGCTGCGAACAACTTTTGTTCCATACACCTTTTCGATCGGAGGCCTCCTTCTGCCCCAAACGGCAATTATTTTCATTTTGTTTTCCAATTTCGGCCTCTAAACGACCTCCGATCGTGGCCTCGCCCCCTCTATGACCTGACCCAGGTCAATTGACACCCACATGCAAAGCTTCAGCTCCCCAGGTCCAAAACTGCGGCCGCCTATTAAGAACACACAGACAAACAGACACACAAACTGTTTTAATAATATAGATTTACGTAGCCAGTCACAAAATATTCGATGTTGTTATCGCTCTCACTCTCTCTCTCACACACACACACACACACTCTCTCTCTCTCTCTCACACACACACACTCACATATTCACTCACACACGAACATGCTCTCTCCCTTTCTCTCTATCTCTCTTTCACACACACACACACACACACACACACACACTCAGAAAATAACACTATACATCAAGGAAACCAGAATAATACGGGAAACAAACAACAATTCCTCTACGGTACCAGTAATCCCGGTACCTGTATATAACCTGTACTTCAATCTTCATGTGTCAAGGGGTAAATAGAGTTGTTTATGTGGAACATTTTATGGGACCGAATGTCATATAGGAGAATAATGTTTGCAATATTCTCTCTCTCTCTCTCTCTCTCTCTCTCTCTCTCTCTCTCACACACTCACACACACAAACACACACACACCTGTAGGTCCTGTAGGTAGTAGTTGCAGGCAGCGTTGTCCGCCCGTGGTCACGCTGATGCGCCACCACTAGTACATTCCATCTGCCCGTCTCTGCGCCAGCTGGTCCATGATGCTGTTGCTAGCAGTGCGGAGGTGGTAGTGGGGCAGTTTGGGTTGATCAGGTAGTGTCCAGAGAAATTTGTCCAGTTGATTTTAAAATTTCTCGAGACTTGGTTCAGTTGAGTCACGCAGATATCTGGGTAGGGCATTAAAGAGAAGAGGTCCTCGTGTCGCAAAGGCGTTCTCCTTGAGTGTCTTAACTTTGGTGGCTGCTCTGGGGTGTACCCGCTGTATGTGGCAGAGACGGCCCAGTCGTTGATGGATGTGAAAACCTATATTTAGGTTGTTGGTTGTGATGCCAATCAATATTTTGTAGACATATAAGATTGCATATCTGTCCCTGCGTCTTTCTAATGAGAAAAGTTTGAGTTTCCAACCTTCCCCAGTAGTCTAGGTGTTGGACGGCAGAGATTTTATTGGTGAATGAGCGTTGAACTGCTTCGAGTAATTGCTTCACTCCCACCTTTCATGGGCTCCATAGCTGACAGCAGTATTCCAACAGTGGAATGACCAGTGACTTGTAGAGCATCAGCATGGGGATCGTGTCACGTGTTCGGAAGGTTCGTAGGATCCATCCAGCTTGGTTACGAGCATTCTTTGCCACATTGGTTATATGCATTCCAAATGTACCATCTCGGCTGAGTGTAATACCAAGATCTTTTACATAATCATTTGTATCAATGCAAGAGCCGTCATCTGCTGTGTATGTGTGGATATTCATATTTCGGTCTGCACTGTAGTTCATGTGTTCAAATTTGTTATTGTTAAAGGACATGTTGTTTTGCTCTGCCCATGAGTAAATTGTAGTGAGATCTGCCTGAAGTAAATCAGCATCTGTTGTAGAAGACACTTCCCTTAATACACGAGTGTCGTCAGCAAAGGAGGCGACAGACGAATGCATGACATGTTTATTTATGTCTGATATGTGCAGCAAGAAAAGTATAGGTCCAAGAACTGAGCCTTGTGGCACCCCACTAGTGACGATGGATGGCTTGGACACTGCACCACCAACCGCTACAGCTTGTTCCCTGTCAGTGAGGAAACAGTGCAGCCACACCCCAAGTTTTCCTGAGAGTGAGTGAGTGGCGGTGCCCGGTGTGAACAGCGACTCCCGCGCTCCTCTGTTTTCATCAATATCTTCGAAAGTAATGAAGTTGCGGTACTCTGACTTTACCTAGATAAACATCGAAAACCGCGGCGGTTGTGAAGCTGTCTGGAACGAATTTAGGCCAGTGATTATTGAAATATTAGTGAAAACCTGATACCACATCCTGCCTTCTGCCCTGACAGCCAGCACCACCTGCCGGTTACCAGCCTAACTACCATTCACACAACTACCACTACCGGTACCCTCATTGCTAGTTTATAATTATCAGTGACTTGCATTTTTTCCTTAATTAGTTTAGGCATGTGCAGGTAAATTAGTGAAACCGGAAAATATACAGTGCAACATGAGTACTGTACCCGAAAGTAACTTGCCTCCTGCAGACACAAACTGTTTAGCATGTAACAACCAGTGCTTGTTAGAGTGTTTGAAATGCCGAACGTGTAAACAATATATACATGCCAATTGCACACACCTCCCTGTCTATGCCATCGTGAATTTCCTGAACACAAGGAGTCAGTACACCTGTGAGGGATGTGTTAAACAACAGCTGGTTGAACAAGGCAACCGGCAGTTTGCGCTCGTCTATACCCTACTGGACAGGGAAAAGGAAAAGGAGAGTGAGGCTAAACAGCCAAACAACGACAAGGAAAACACCACTGAAGACAGACGGTGGTAAGTATGATGAACCTTTTTCCGAAGAACATAGTGGCACACCACCCATAACAAATAAAACAAATAATAGAAATCTTCAAAATTATTAAAGGTAAAATAAATTATGCTACTACTACAAAAATAGTCAGTGTAAATTTGGCCGAAAAGGACGTGACTGCCCTTTTGCTCACCCAAGCCTATGTAACAGGTACAAGATAAACGGTCGTGATCCCGTAAAGGGATGTAAACATGGTGATAAGTGCAAATACCTACACCCACCTATATGTAATGGTTCAGAAAGGAGGAGGGAGTGTTTAAACTTGGAGTGCAAAAGATTTCATTTGAAGGGCACTCGTCGATATCCATCTGACCAGTGTAGAGAACAGCAACAAACCACGTACCCACCACCACCTACTCGTTCAGCCATTCCTGCACCAAATCCCTAAACACAGAGTGCGTGGTTAAATAGACCTCAACGAACACAAGATACATGGGTAAATCAATCTCCCCAAAATGATACCACAGTACATTTTTTAGTGCAACAGATGCAGCAAATGCAAAAAGTGCAACAACAAATAATGCAGGCACTGAAAATCCATCCGACTCAGTGGTGCATCCCTCCATCACAGGAACTACAGTAACAAGAAAAGAGGTAAACAGCAGCACCCTACACACAATAATTTCACTCAATATAGCAGGCCTATTACCTTACAAATTCAAAGGCAAAGTAAAGCTGCTTGCAGAAATAGCACAAGTAGATAATGCTCTCATACTTTCCCTAACAGAATCGCATCTTACTCAAAGTATAAGAGAAGCTGAAATAGATATAGAAAATTACACCTCCTTCAGAACTGATAGATCTGGTCATAGGAAAAAGGGGGGGGGGGTATTATCACTTACGTTAAAAATCACCTTGCAGCTCTCACTAACGTTCTATTATCAGAATCTAATTCCTATACAGAGGTCCAGGTACTAAACATTACAGACATTAATATGATCTACATCACTATATATAGACCCCCAGCATGTCCAACTAATAAGTTTATGGATCAACTAACAAAAATTAAAGATATTTTAGACAATCTACCACCACCCATGCCAACCATTGTGCTCACTGGAGACTTGAATTTCCCGCTAATTAACTGGGATTCAGAAAGCGTCTATGGAGGAGCAGCGGACATGCGAGTTCAAGCAGAAGCACTTATACGTCTTTCAAGAGAGTTTTATCTCAATCAACTCGTCAATGTAGCCACAAGAGGTAATAATATACTGGATATTGTAATGACCAACAATGATGAGCTGATCCACAACCTCACAGTAGACAAAACCAACCTGTCGGACCACAATATTATTACAATGGCGACAAACATAGTTACCAACACACAGCATAGATCTTCCAGCCCTGCAGAGCCCATGGCTGTGA
Source organism: Lithodes maja (assembly GCA_037953745.1). NCBI lineage: Eukaryota > Metazoa > Arthropoda > Malacostraca > Decapoda > Lithodidae > Lithodes > Lithodes maja. The sequence continues at coordinate 19,605 of JBAKBP010013177.1, forward strand.
ACTTCAATCAACTCAACTTTCTCAGTGAATCTATATGCTGGGAAGACCTTAAAAGAGAACTTAGTGAAGTGGATTGTGCCATACAGTTTACGGAATCTGGTCCCGAGGCCCAATATAACAAATTACTGGAAATATGCTTCAAAATTCTGAAAAATATGTACCCCTTAGAAAATCGTCACCACAGAAAAATATACAACGTGATCGTAGGATACTGATGCGCAAGCGAACGAACCTACGCAAGAAGCTGAAGCGTAGTTCCAGCATACTAAATAAATAACAAATTGAAGCCAACGTTACCTCCATTGAAGAAAAACTCAAGACTTCAGTAGAAATATAAAAACGCAGAAAAGAATTCCAAGCCGTGTCCTGCATTAAAACTAACCCAAAATACTTTTATAAGTATGCTGCAAACAAATCAAATGTAAGGGTGGGTGTTGGTCCACTGACAGATGCGAACAGCCAAACCAAGAACGAACCTGAGGAAATTGTCGATATACTACGGCTACAGTACGAGGGCGTCTTTAGCCACCCTCGAGGTGATAAAATAATTGACTCACCGACCGACTTCTTCCACAAAGTATCCATGCCAAATCTAACGGACATTAAATTTACCACACACACACACAACAAAAAAAAATAACACTATACACCATGGAAACAGGAATAATACTGGAAACAAACAACAATTCCTGTACGGTACAAAACAGTAATCCCGGGACCTGTATATAACCTATACTTCAATCACCATGTGAAAAGGGCTAAATAGAGCTGTTGGTATGGATAACATGGCACTATACTCTCTCTCTCACACACTCTCTTTCTCACACACTCTCTCTCTCTCTCTCACTCACACTTTCTCTCACTCTCACTCTCTCTCTTTCTCTCTCTCTCTGCATTATTGAGACGGCTATCTAAATTTGTACATGTTTCGGTAGCAAAATGTCTCTGGCGAAGCCAAGCATCTCTCAAAATTGGTGGCTCGCTATCGCTCGCCTGGATAAAACAGTCAGTGAAATGGGGCGAAATGACTTAAAGCAGTAGATTGAATGAAGCCTAATTGATTAAACTCTCACTCACTCACTCTCACTCTCTCTCCACGTGTCAGAGGTTAAATAGAGTTGTTGGTGTGGATATATGGCAGCGAATGTCATAAACGGAATGTCCAAGCGAGATGAAGTATTTTGTCAATATCATATACTGGTTACATTCCACCTGTTCTCTCTCTCTCTCTCTCTCTGAATACAAGACATCAAATAAAATAGCCCGATAGTTCAAGTTTGCAATATTATGAGTTAAAGTCATGTGACGCTCACCGCTTCCCCCAGAACCGCATAGCTTACTCGCTAGGACTCGCCAGGGCAGAGAATATAGCTACAGTCTACCTATCATTGTGTACTTTCCTTCTCGAGAAAGCTTGTGTTGCAGACAGTTCAGAACTGTTCTTTATTTTCGTCTGTCACAATCCTTTCTATTTTATTTAGTCAATTGAAAGTATTGTGTTAAGTAGTTGAATGATGGGAAGGCGAGCGGGAGAGAGAGAGAGAGACCAGGTGGTGTGACTTGGTGGTGAGTGTGGCGCGTGCCTGGCCCCCTTACATAGGCCTCGCGGGATTCGTTGCCTCCTGCCTAACACTGCCTACTAGGCGGCTGCTTACTGGGCAACTGTCGCGCGCCCTCGTGCCATTCCTGCGAACTGGGACTCCAGCCATGCGGTCCCTGGGAATATCCTTGTCAGATCCGTCCCAGACAGCATACTCTAAGCATCTCCCATGAACTGTTCCACACTCTTGTCTTAGAGCCTTTCTCTCCTACTGCCTCTATCATTTCCACTACTTCCTCACCTTTTATTAATATCAATCCCCCTCTGGTTCTCTGCATCCACACCTTGAATTGGTGGCCAGACTGTATTATATGCTGGATCTCACATTTCTTATGTACTAGGCTAAGGTTGAAGATAGTCATTGTCTTTTTGGCAGATTGTATTGCTCGGACTGTCTCCATCAATCATTAATGTTTCTACAGGGTTAAATAATGCTAGACTAGGGATCAGGTACCTTGCTGTTGGTGTTTTCACTGTGTGTAGGCTACTTTTGAGCTGCACGACACTATGGATTCTGTGGGTTACCTGGGTGGATCTTTTGTCTGTGTACCTTGGAGTTTAGACTGTGTAGTGCGTGAGGGCTGCTTGCCTAATCCACCCAACACTGTTCTAACTCTATTTGCTTTTACTTTTGAGGGTCGCCAGGAGGATACTCGATACTTGTGATCGAGAATCCTCAAGAGAGCACCCCTTCATATTAACGTAATCAGGCCGCACAGACCCAAGGTCCACACGAGGCTAGGAGCTGCCTTGCTCCACCAGAATTCTGTACCTTTGCGCATCCCAGCTAGACTTTATTAACCCGGGTAGACATTAGCTGGATTAGATCATATACTCTTTTATGCATACCCATTATTATTACACAAGCATTTTGAGGTCTAGGTTGCTGAAGAGAGACACAACCAGCATAGACCGGTTTTGTTAATAGGAGTACTACTTTTTCGTGGCGAGCATTATTACTGTTGCACCGCTTATAATATTCTTGTGTCCAATAACATTATAGGTCCAGCCTTTTTGTGTATTTAGCCTACACATGCATTGTCCTGCCTCCTGCTATTTTGGGGTTCCATTTCCGATACGTTCTTCTTAGTAGCATCCGACATTATTCAGAAGATTCCTTGTTCGGTGCTTGAGGACTTTACAACACTTTCTTTCATAAAGGAGTGACAGATATTATTGATTAAAGTAACGTTAAGTAAACCTTCTTCTTGTTTGCATTAGATCACTCTTGTGATTTAATTAAGTTAACTATCTTTTCCTTGTGTACCATAACTAAGCAACCATATGTTATAGGTAATAGGCTGTTTCAGAGAACATCAGCCTATAGTAGAAGCACATAGATACTGAGAGTTAAGATACCCCGCTATCGCAGATATAACTCTGGAAGGTATATGTGTTCTTTGTTCGACGGGATTATATATCAGGGGTTGGATCTAGTGTTTCCGTTGTTGCATTTATGCCAGTCTAGTCCAATGTATAAGAGCCACTGATTTATACGAGACCCGATCGTAACAAATGGCGACCTAGCTCAGGATTTGGTGAACTGACATATAATTGCAGGTTATTGTGCAGATTTTTCTCACAGTTTAGGCAGTGAACATTTGTTGATTTTGTGGAATATTTTTTGAGGACATGCAAGAATTATTTTTTTAGCAAAGTAATATAGCACTTAAGCGGTCTCCGAGAATTTGTTATTGTGAATATTGTGGTATAAGAGTTTGGGGTACTTCTTTTTTGTGTATCAAAGTGAAAAAATCTTCAGTGAGCATCATGTCTTATAGCGGAGCAGTGCAGGATGAAGACACAGTACATGATGTAGAAGCTGAGGAGCAGCAGCATGGGCAGGTTGTTAACTTGCTGAACAGTGAGGAGGATGCAAGGAATTTTTTACAATGGCCTGTTACTTCCGACCGGTTGGTGGGTATGAATCGGTACGGTCTCCAGTGCTTAGCCGCAGCTATCGGTCATGTATGTACTAGTGGCATGACCAAGGATGACCTGATGACGTGTGTGCTGGGTGGGGTGACTGACGTACGAGGTAGGGTGAGTGCTCAGAGCCCTTTGGCCGAGCCTCCCCTTCACTCGACTCCCAATCCTCCTATTGGAGTACCGACCCTGAGCACGCTTCCGCAGGTGGGTAGTGACTGGCAGGGTGGTTTGCCCCTGGGGGGATCACCGGGTATTTCTAACATCATTGCATCTCCTCCTCCTCCTCAAGGTTTGACCCCGGAGATGCTCTTTCAGCTCGAGATGGCAAAACAGCAGATAGAGCTAGCTAAGATAGAAGAGAGAAAAGAGCTGGCTAGGATGCAGCAACAGACGAGGGAAGCTGAGCTTAGGACTGAACTAGAATCTACAAGATACCGTGCCGACATGAATTTAGAGAAGTCTCGTGTTGAGATGACGGGACAGCGACTCGGTACTGGAAACCGTGCGCATGATCAGTCTCTGTCGCACCTTCTCAAACTGGTCCCTGTATTTGACGAGTCTGGTGTCACAGAGTTTTTCAATAGATTTGAGAAGAAGTGCCGGGAGCATCAGTGGCCTGAAGTTAAGTGGGCGGCCCTTGTGTCCTCTAGACTCGTAGGTAAGGGGCTCAAGGCTTACGATGCACTGCCTTTGGAGTCCTGCGTTGTTTATGAGGAGCTCAAGGAGGCTGTCCTGCGGGCATACGAGCTACAACACGAGACATATAGGTTAAAGTTCCGGGGTGTGACTAAGGGGCGAGACAGTACCTTCTTGGAGCACGCCCGGGACCTGTCCGACGCTATGGGAAACTGGCTCAGAACAGAGAAGACAACTACGTTTGATGAGATGAAACAGTTGATGCTTCTAGAGCAGTTTTATAAGTGTACGGGCGGCGACTTGACTTTAAACTTTAAAGAGAAGAACCCAAGAACTCTCGTAGAAGCAGCAGAGATGGCTGATCTTCGGTTGTCACTAATTCGGGGGTGCGGCTCTGCACAGAGAAACGATGTAGGCGTTAAGGAGCGTTACCCTCCCCCTCCCCGGAATATGAACACACATAAATTTAAAAGCAATGACACCAAGACTGATCACAAACCTAGCACCGCCCCGTTTAAGAAGGGTCAGGGGACTTATACACCTCAGTATAAGTCCAAGGGGAAATTTGAGTGTTATCACTGTCACAAAGAGGGGCACATGGCAAAAGCTTGTCCGAGCAGACCTCCCACGGCGGCTGTGTCATTGGCTCGCAGCATTGGGGTGTTCCAGAAGTCTTCTGTGTTTGCTGGAGGCATAAGATCAGAGGATGGAGCACCGCCAGTGAAGAAGGATCCGGAAGGCTCGAACCCTGTCCGCGATGCCTTTTGCGACCATAGAGGGCATGGCTGCGTGAAGTGGGGGGGCAAGAAGCACGGGGTACAGCTCTTGCGTGACACAGGTGCCTCTCAGACACTCTTGAAGAATTTCACTGGTAGACCCATAAACGCGGCGCGGGTAGTTGTGGTGCAGGGAGTTAATGCAACTAGGTCATACCCGCTTGTTAGAATGGAGCTTGAAGTTGACGGTGTGACTCGCGAACTGGATGTGGGAATCGTGGAGAAATTGCCTGTTGGGGGCGTCGACCTCCTTCTCGGCAATGACCTTGCGGTGCCTGCTTCTAAGGTTTCACCCTTAGTCGTTGCTGAGAAGCCGGCCGATGTGAGTAGGGAGGAACAGGAGTGGGTTGAGAAGTGTCAGGTGCAACCAATGGCGTGTGTTGTAACCAGATCTCTCGCATCCAGGGAGTCACAGCCTAACCAACAGTCTTCAAATAAGCGGAGGAACGGTCACGAGAAGGTGCTGAAAGCTGATACGGTGGAGAGTCTAGTACCAGCAGCGCTTCTCGGGGACTCAGTATTAGCACCGTTATTAGAGTCTAGAGAAGCACCACCACCTGTCACTGAGAGTGTAGAGGCAGGGCTTAAAGAGACTCAGAGGCAGCAACGGTATACACGGAGAGAGCAACGGGATGCAAAGTTCGATGTTGGGGAGGGCATGAGTTGTTTCGCAAACACTTAGACAGGCTAGCTCCCTCAGATATTCGCAAATTGCAGCTAGAAGACCCGGAGGTTCTAAAGTGTAGTAACGGTGCTGTCGAACTCGAAGAGGACAGGGATGCAAAGTCTGGAGATTTTTTTTTCATTGATGGCATCTTGTATCGGCGATTCCAAGACCCGCAGAGAAGTTGGGAGGGTGGGTCAGGAGTGGTAGACCAGCTGGTCGTACCGATGGTATGCAGGGATAGCCTACTAAGGTTGGCTCATGATGTACCGCTGGCGGGACAATTGGGTGTCCGTAAGACGGTGGCGGCTTTGGGGAAACTGTTTTGGTGGCCTGGTTTGAGAGCACAAGTGGTGTCAAGTGGGGCGATACTCTTACTTCACACTCCGGACATGACTTGTATACGAACTTGCAAGAGAGTTCGCTTTATCAATTTGTTCGAACGCCGACCCGTGGTAATAACGTTCTTGACATTGTACTTGCAACAAAAGAAGAATTGATAGAGAATTTGAATGTTGGTGATGAATTCAGTAACAGCGACCATCGTACGATAACTTTCACTTTAAAGTTTACTAGTAACGAACCAAATAGTAGCATCGAAAAAGTCCCTAATTTCAAGAAAGCAAACTTCCATAAACTTAGAGCTATGTTTAAAGAAACTGACTGGAGCTTTTTAATTAACAATAACGACATAAATACATCTTGGAAGTTATTCGAAACCACTTACCTAAAAGCAGTGCAAGACTGCATACCATCGAAAATACGGCGTCCAGGCCATAATAATAAGCCCAAATGGTGGAATAAAGATATTTCAAACTGCCTGCTTGCTAAAAAATTTGCTAATGATAGATTAAAATCCTCACAAAATGACGAAGAACGGGTGAAATTTGTAGAGCTACGACGCAAAGCCAAAAAGTTAATTAAGCAAAGTAAAAAGACCTTAGAGTTACATATTGCGAATCAAAGTAAAACAAACCCGAAAGAATTCTATAGTTATATCAGAAAGAAAAAAGTAGTTACTTCAACTGTTGGACCGTTAGTCGATGAAAAAGGAGAATACACCAAAGACGAAGTACAAATGAGTAATGCCCTCAATACCTTCTTTGCATCAGTTTTTACAACCGAAGACCTCAGTGATATCCCTACACCATCGCCGATTCAGATTGATAATTCAGATGTTCTAAGCAATATCACCGTTACAGAGAGAGAAGTATTGAATTGTTTAGATAAACTCAAAGTAAATAAAACGCCAGGACCTGATACAATCTCGCCTAGAGTTCTAAAGGAAGCTAAGAATGAGCTCTCCAAACCACTGACATTACTATTCAATAAATCCTTGCAGTCTGGAACTATGCCTGATCAGTGGAAGCTAGCCAACGTAACACCGATATTCAAAAAAGGCAGCAAATCCCTACCCAGTAACTATCGTCCAATTAGCTTAACCTCAGTTGTATGTAAAATGCTAGAAACGGTCATACGAGACAGACTCGTAAATCACTTAGAGGAAAATAACATACTTAAAGATACTCAACACGGCTTTCGTAAAAAACGTTCCTGTTTAACAAACCTCTTAGACTTCTTCCACGATATCCTCAACCTCTACGATGAGAGTAAAGCTGTAGATATTATATACCTTGATTTTCAAAAGGCCTTTGACAAAGTTCCCCACAAACGTTTACTGCTAAAACTAAAAGCGCATGGAATACAAGACGGTGTGTTGAAATGGATAGAAAATTGGCTCAACAACAGAAAGCAAAGAGTAGTCATAAACGGTAAGGCATCTAAATGGACCAATGTAAGTAGCGGGGTACCCCAGGGATCGGTACTAGGACCAATTCTCTTTCTAATTTACATCAACGACATAGATGAGGGTCTCACCTGCACAATCTCAAAATTTGCTGACGATACAAAAATTGCAAATAGCGTACTCTCAAAAGAACAAGTTGACGATATGCAACACAATCTAGATAAATTGTCATGTTGGGCCCAAATTTGGCAAATGAGTTTCAATGCGGATAAATGTAAAGTACTACATGTCGGATACCTAAATGAGAAAGCAAACTATTCGATGAATGGCACTCAGCTTAAGAATGTAAACAGAGAAACTGATCTGGGAGTAACAATATCGAGTAACCTAAAACCGAGTCAACAATGTTCAGAAGTTGTTAAGAAGGCAAACAAAATAATTGGCTTTATAGGCAGGTCATTTGAGCATAAATCCAAAGAAGTTATCCTAACCCTTTACAATTCCTTAGTCCGCCCTCTTCTGGAATACTGCGTTCAATCCTGGTGCCCTTATTACCAAAAAGATATAAACAAGCTAGAACGAGTTCAACGTAGAGTTACCAAAATGATACCTAGCCTAAAGAACAAACCATACGAAGAGCGTCTTAGAGAATTAAATCTATTTCCTTTAACCCAGCGCAGATTAAGAGGCGACTTAATTCAAGTGTTCAAAATCATCAAAGGCATCGACAATATGAACTGTAGTAAGTACTTCACTATCGACCAATCTAATTACACACGGGGAAACGGTTGCAAAATTATTGGTAAATCTTTTAACTCGCACGAATCTAAGAATTTCTTCTTCAATCGAGTTGTCAACTTGTGGAATGGGCTTCCCCGAAACGTTATAGACTGCAGCACCGTTGATTCATTTAAATTCCGCCTAGACAAATATCTCGCATCAAACCCGCGACTGACTGCGTTTGTAAATGAATAACTTTATCCTCCCCTCAGTTACTAACCCATATGTCCCCTACTAACTTCCTAGTCCTGCCACGTTAGTGGCAGGGCAGTAGTTCCCTTTCCAATGTTCCCTTACCCACTCTAAACCACTGTTTGGACACTTGATCCTCAGTGTTTTGGAGGACAAGCAGCCTAGAAGGGTCACTAGATCTGTTGTTGCTTGATTTCCTTTGTACTCCTTTGTACTCCTTTGTACTCCTTTATGGGTGGCAATGTGCAGTGTGTGCCAAAAGGTCGGGAAACCTAACCAGAGCATCCCAAAGGCTCCGTTACACCCAATTCCCGTCAGTGGGCCTCCCTTTAGTAAAGTAGTAGTCGACATGGTTGGCCCCCTCCCCCCCACAAGTGCCGGAAATAAATATCTCTTGACAATCATGGACGTAGCAACTCGGTACCCAGACGCATACCCGATGAGAAATGGTTTGGCGAAGACGGTGGTCCGTAACTTGCTATTATACTTCTCTCGGTACGGATACCCGCAGGAGATACAGTCAGACCAAGGATCGAATTTCACCTCCAACTTGTTCGTTCAGACAATGAAGCAGCACGGGATAGTCACTGTAGTGTCATCTGCTTATCACCCAGAGAGTCAGGGGGTGTTAGAGAGGTGGCATTCCACTCTAAAAAGCATGCTTCGCTGCTATTGTCTTGAGAACGGCAAGGACTGGGATCTTGGTCTGCCGTATGTGTTATTCGCTGCACGAGAGGTACCTGGGGAGAGTTTGGGGTTTAGCCCTAATGAGCTTGTGTTTGGACACCGCGTCAGAGGGCCTCTCCACATGGTAAAGGAGATATGGGAAGGCACCGCTAAACCGTGTTCTATGCTTAAGTATGTCCTTGAGAGTAGAGAACGAATGTTGTGTAGTCTGGAGTTGGCTGGCCGCAATCTGGTAGGCTCTCAGGCCCTCATGAAGGACAGGTACGACCACAAGGTGAAACTCAGGGAGTTTCACGTGGGTCAGGAGGTGTTGATACTACTCCCTCTTGTAGGTCACCCCTTATCCGCAAAGTACGCTGGTCCTTATAGGGTAGCAGAGAAGCTCTCGGACTTAGATTACCTGGTGGCCACTCCAGACAGGCGTAAGAGGAATCAGTTATGTCATGTCAACCTGATGAAGGAGTATGTGAGGCACCCACCTGAGCCTCTCACTGTCCCCGTGATGACTTTCAGCAGTCAAGGTGGAGAAGGAGAATGGGACAGTCATGCGCAGGTGGATGACAACTGGGATTATCATGTTTCTGCAGATCAGTGGGCGGGAAACACGAGACAGGCGGCTCATGAGGCTTTGCAACACCTACCTGAGCAACAGCGTGTGGCTGTCGAGCGCCTATTTTGTTTATACCCTACTGTATTTGCGGAACACCCAGGCCTCACTACTCAGGAGGTGCACGACGTTGACGTCGGAGACCACCCACCCTTCAAATCAGTGCCCTATAGGGTGCCCCCTATTAAACTTCCGGCCCTCCGGGTGGAGTTGGAGTATATGTTGCAACAGGGACTGATCGAGAAGGGGGCGGTAAAGTGGACATCTCCCGTAACGCTGCAACCTAAGCCGGATGGCAAGGTGCGCTTCTGTGTTGAATACCGCAGGCTAAACGGCTTGACTCCCACCAACCCATATCCTCTTCCCCGGGTCGATGACTGTGTAGACAAGATTGGCAGGGCCAAGTTCTTGACCAAGGTGAACCTGGTAAAAGGTTACTGGCAGGTGCCTTTGTCTGAACGGGCGAAAGAGGTGTGTGGTTTTGTGGTGGATGGTGCTACATATCGTTGTAATGTCATGCCGTACGGTCTAAAGAACGCACCAGCGACCTTCCAAAGCTTGATGAACGAGTTAGTGGCTGACATTCCGAACTGTACCGTGTACCTGGACGACGTCATTATCTACGATGACGATGTCAAGAGCCACTGTGAACATGTAGAATTCCTATTTAAGAAATTAAGCGAAGCAAACTTGGTGGTCAACCTGGGAAAGTGTGATTTTGTGCGGGCTACCGTGCAGTATCTGGGGTTCATGGTGGGTTTGGGCCAGGTGTGCCCCCCACCTGGCAGGTGCCTTTGTCTGAACGGGCGAAAGAGGTGTGTGGTTTTGTGGTGGATGGTGCTACATATCGTTGTAATGTCATGCCGTACGGTCTAAAGAACGCACCAGCGACCTTCCAAAGCTTGATGAACGAGTTAGTGGCTGACATTCCGAACTGTACCGTGTACCTGGACGACGTCATTATCTACGATGACGATGTCAAGAGCCACTGTGAACATGTAGAATTCCTATTTAAGAAATTAAGCGAAGCAAACTTGGTGGTCAACCTGGGAAAGTGTGATTTTGTGCGGGCTACCGTGCAGTATCTGGGGTTCATGGTGGGTTTGGGCCAGGTGTGCCCCCCACAGAACAAGATATTGGCTATTAACCACTTCCCCAGGCCGTCCACCAAGAAGTAGATCATGAGGTTTTTGGGCATGATTGGTTACTACCGCCGCTTTATAAAGGGCTATTCTACTGTGCTGGCTCCTCTGACGGACCTATTGGCCAAAGATAGAAAGTTTAAGTGGGCGCCTGAGTGTGAGAGGGCTTTTTTGCTAGTAAAACACCTGTTGTGTACTTACCCCATCCTCAGGGCCCCGGACTTTAGCCGACCATTCCAGCTGGCAACTGATGCCAGTGGTGTGGGGGCTGGTGCCGTTCTGATGCAATCAGACGAAGATGGGCTGGAGCACCCAGTCAGTTTCTTCTCAAAAAAGTTCAACTCGGCGCAGAAGAACTATTCAGTAGTTGAGAAGGAACTGCTGGCGATTGTGCTAGCGCTCAGGCACTTTGAGGTGTATGTTCCAGCCTATGGACCAGTTGTGGTGATCTACACCGACCATCACCCCCTCAAGTTCCTGAATCAATTCCATAACCGGAATATGAGGCTGACCAGGTGGTCATTAATGTTGCAGGAATACAACCTAGACATACGCCATATTGCCGGTTCTGAGAATGTGATTGCAGATTGCTTATCGAGGGTGGAAGATCCAGGGTAGATCATCACAAGGGTAGCCTCCTAGTTTGGTTTGATTAGTATGTTTACGTCTGGTGCTTGTTGGCTCGCGTGTGTAGCCCAGCGTATTGGGTCGTAAAGTAGGAGTTGCTGTGTTGGTATAGAAGAAAAAACTAGGCTTGCCCCTGTAGTGCAGCCGCCATAAACATATTAAAAATATAAAAATCCTATAAAAACTCTTTCTTTGATAGTTAATTTTTTTTTAAGTATGTTATAGCAGAAATTCTGAGTTGTACTCCTCTCAGAAGGCTGGGCTAGTGAAGCTCGCTCTTATGAGCATAACTATGTAATTTAATCTATTGTGTTGGGAGGGGTTGTTCATTTTTATAATGTGTTATTTTGAAGAGAACTGTGCTTTACATTTCATTGTCGCTGGGTGGCTAGGAGTGGCGAATTTTGTATGGGTTCTGCATGTCAGATTTAGAGCTCATAGTTGGAGCCTCTTAAAAATCTTGGGTGGGGTGTGATGCTCACCGCTTCCCCCAGAACCGCATGGCTTACTCGCTAGGACTCGCCAGGGCAGAGAATATAGCTACAGTCTACCTATCATTGTGTACTTTCCTTCTCGAGAAAGCTTGTGTTGCAGACAGTTCAGAACTGTTCTTTATTTTCGTCTGTCACAATCCTTTCTATTTTATTTAGTCAATTGAAAGTATTGTGTTAAGTAGTTGAATGATGGGAAGGCGAGCGGTAGAGAGAGAGAGAGAGAGACCAGGTGGTGTGACTTGGTGATGAGTGTGGCGCGTGGCTGGCCCCCTTACATAGGCCTCGCGGAATTCGTTGCCTCCTGCCTAACACTGCCTACTAGGCGGCTGCTTACTGGGCGACTGTCGCGCGCCCTCGTGCCATTCCTGCGGACTGGGACTCCAGCCATGCGGTCCCTGGGAATATCCTTGTCAGATCCGTCCCAGACAGCATACTCTAAGCATCTCCCATGAACTGTTCCACACTCTTGTCTTAGAACCTTTCTCTCCTACTGCCTCTATCATTTCCACTACTTCCTCCCCTTTTATTAATATCAATCCCCCTCTGGTTCTCTGCATCCACACCTTGAATTGGTGGCCAGACTGTATTACATGCTGGATCTCACATTTCTTATGTACTAGGCTAAGGTTGAAGATAGTCATTGTCTTCTTGGCAGATTGTATTGCTCGGACTGTCTCCATCAATCACTAATGTTTCTACAGGGTTAAATAATGCTAGACTAGGGATCAGGTACCTTGCTGTTGGTGTTTTCACTGTGTGTAGGCTACTTTTGAGCTGCACGACACTACGGATTCTGTGGGTTACCTGGGTGGATCTTTTGTCTGTGTACCTTGGAGTTTAGACTGTGTAGTGCGTGAGGGCTGCTTGCCTAATCCACCCAACACTGTTCTAACTCTATTTGCATTTACTTTTAAGGGTCGCCAGGAGGATACTCGATACTTGTGATCGAGAATCCTCAAGAGAGCACCCCTTCATATTAACGTAATCAGGCCGCACAGACCCAAGGTCCACACTAGGCTAGGAGCTGCCTTGCTCCACCAGAATTCTGTACCTTTGCGCATCCCAGCTAGACTTTATTAACCCGGGTAGACATTAGCTGGATTAGATCATATACTCTTTTATGCATACCCATTATTATTACACAAGCATTTTGAGGTCTAGGTTGCTGAAGAGAGACACAACCAGCATAGACCGGTTTTGTTAATAGGAGTACTACTTTTTCGTGGCGAGCATTATTACTGTTGCACCGCTTATAATATTCTTGTGTCCAATAACATTATAGGTCCAGCCTTTTTGTGTATTTAGCCTACACATGCATTGTCCTGCCTCCTGCTATTTTGGGGTTCCATTTCCGATACGTTCTTCTTAGTAGCATCCGACATTATTCAGAAGATTCCTTGTTCGGTGCTTGAGGACTTTACAACACTTTCTTTCATAAAGGAGTGACAGATATTATTGATTAAAGTAACGTTAAGTAAACCTTCTTCTTGTTTGCATTAGATCACTCTTGTGATTTAATTAAGTTAACTATCTTTTCCTTGTGTACCATAACTAAGCAACCATATGTTATCGGTAATAGGCTGTTTCAGAGAACATCAGCCTATAGTAGAAGCACATAGATACTGAGAGTTAAGATACCCCGCTATCGCAGATATAACTCTGGAGGGTATATGTGTTCTTTGTTCGACGGGATTATATATCAGGGGTTGGATCTAGCGTTTCCGTTGTTGCATTTATGCCAGTCTAGTCCAATGTATAAGAGCCACTGATTTATACGAGACCCGATCGTAACAGTCATTGTACGATATGGATTTTACATTATATTCTCAATAATGTACACATGTGATGTAAATACGCAGGCAAAGAAGTACACGCACACACAATCAGACAAAAACACACACAGTAACAGTAAAAGGACAAGGAAAAAGAACACACAAAAGCACAACCTGAGAAACACACATACACACACACTTTTTCTCCACACACGCTATCCCTAAAACAATAATACAAATAAATAGATTATATAAGAACATAAGAAAATGGGAGTCTGCAGAAAGCCAATTGGCCAACACAAAGCAGATCCCTGTCACACCCAACCTTAATTATAAGGCCTAATTATAAGCCCAGCTTTACTAACACCATTAGGACTGACCTAACCGAAACGGTCAGAGGTCAGAAAAACGGGGTCTGCAGAGCGCCGATTAGCCCACACCTGACAGATCCCCCTCTCACCCAACCCATCTCGTCCATATAACTATTTAATATTATCTTAAAGCTCCTCATCGTTCTTGATCCCACTATAGCACGTGGCAGCCTATTCCACCTATCTACAAATCTGTTACAAACCAATATTTGCCTATATCTTTCTTGAAACGAAATTTATCTAATTTGAAACCATTTGTACGAGTTCTTTCACTATCAATGAGCTTTAGTAAATTTGTCATGTCCCCTTTATTAATCCCACTAACGCACTTGGATACCTCTATCATATCCCCTCTAACTCTGCGTCTCTCTAACAAATGTAAGCCTAATTTCTTTAACCTTTCTTCATAAAGAAGATTTCTAATATTATGGACAATTTTTTTCATTCTACGTTGTACTCTCTCCAATAAATCTATGTCCATTCTGTAATAAGGACACCAAAATTGAACAGCATAATCCATATGGGGTCTCACTAATGACAAGTAAAGTTTTAAGATAACATCAGCAGTTCTGTTACTATAGAGATGAACCCGAGAATCCTGTTTGCCTTGTTACGAACGCTTATGCATTGTTTTCAAGGCTTCAAATCATTGCTAACAAACACACCTAGATCTTTCTCACAGTCTGAGTTTTCTAATTCCATATTAGCTAGTTTATATTTAACATCTGTATGCATCTCCCCTATCAAATACCTTGCATTTGTAAATGTTAAATTTCATCTGCCAATTTACTGACCATTCGTGTAAGGTATCTAGATCCCTTTGCAGGCACTCTATATCTTTATCTGAATCAATGTTTCTCCCCATTTTGGTATCGTCTGCAAATTTACTTATCCTACTAGTTATACCTAAATCAAGGTAATTTATGTATATAACAAACAACAGAGGACCTAATACAGATCCCTGGGGACACCACTTTTGACTGTTCCCCATTCTGACTTGGTACCATTATGCTGTCTCTCTGCTTCCTACCAATTAGCCATGACCTAATCCATCCCAACAACGCCCCACCTATTCCATGCGCCTCAACCTTTCTCATCAATCTCTCATGAGGGACTCTGTCGAAAGCTTTACTGAAATTTAAATATATAATATCATATGACTTGTCATTATCTACTGCTTCATATACCTCTGAGAAAAAGATAAGCAAATTAGTAAGGCAAGAACGTCCCGGAGTGAATCCATGCTGAGAAGAATTGATTAAGTTAAATGTTTCTAAGTGGTTTCTCATTTTCCTAGCAATAATTGACTCTAGTAGCTTTCCTATGATTGAAGTGAGACTAATATGACGGTAATTGGAGTCTATTGATTTATCATTTATCATATATATATATATATATATATATATATATATATATATATATATATATATATTTTCTCCTATATACAGCCACTCTCCAGAATACCTATAAAGCATACACCCATTATTAGTTTATTATCAAGGCAAGCCAGGTATATATAAGGGGGACGGGGGATTTATCTGGCCCTCCTTCTCCCTCACGTCTAGCCCCTTTAGTTTTCAGATTTTAGGACGTTTGGTCCATTAGTTTGGTGATCTTAAGACCTTTCGCCCCATTTCTTTGTCAAGATTAAGACCTGCTGTGCCATCTAGGTGTCGATTTTTTCATGGTGAGCCATAACGAGCCTGTCATTTAGAAGAAACTATTATTTTACAAATTTATCTAGAAGGTGTGTATTGAATGTTTTGTATAGCTTGATGGAGGTCTAGGGAAGAAACTAAAATATTACAAAATACATACATCGATCACTAAATAAAGCCTTCCCCCTTATGGGGGGTCACAGGCTTTTTTTTCTCTCTTTCTCTGGCTTGTATCTATTCGGCCCCATTCAGCCTACTGTTTTAAGACGTTTACTCCCATCCAGGTGTCGATTTTTTTTCTGGCGAGTGGTAGCGAGCCAGCAATATTTTGTTGAAAGTTTTTGAGAGCAGGCTAAATGTGTACATTTTTCGATAGAAAAATTTCTCCGGCGAAGCCGGATTTCTCCATACAATGCTGGCTCACTGTCGCTCACCAGGAAAAAATTGACACCTGGATGGGGATAAACGTCTTAAAACAGTAGGCTGGATGGGGCCGAAGGATTCAAGCCAGAGAAAGAGAGAAAACAAGCTTGTCACCCCCTTAACACGTTCATTACCGGTGACGTTCTTTTAACTTATTCTGGATACTATTATACGATTTTCTTCAGTTTAAAAAGGGCATCCAGTAATTAACAGGCTTCGAACTATCTCACTTAACTCTTTTTACAACCACAGATCTTTCATAAAATAAACAAAATCGTCTAAATATAGCTAGAATAAAATTATATACACGTCGCCGGTACAGAACGGGTTAATGAAATATGGTTGAACGGGGTTTATTGGGCTGGAAGAGGCCGTATACACACACTTTGATGTTATTAATAGACGACAGGTAGTGATCTGGGAGAGACTATTATAAAATGTTGATATAGATAGATAGATTGATAGACTGATACATGGATGGATAGGTAAATCGATACATAAATAAATATATGGATAGGCATGGGCAGAAATCCAGATCGATTGATATTACACAGCCCGTAGCCTAGTAGGTAGAGCTCTCGTCTCACACACGAGGGGTCGGGGGTTCAATCCCCGGCCGGGCGGAGACAAATTGGGCTTGTCTCCTTTCATGTGTTAGCCTCAGTTCACCTAGCTGTAAATAGGTACCTGGAATAAGTGGACGACGTTGTGACGTCCCATCTGGGGTTGGCAAAAATGGTACAAGGCGAGATGGGTATCATATGGTTCACCTAAGCTGATGGCTACCTAAGCCTTCGGGCGAGACGGTACCGTCTATAGTGAGAATGGTACCATACAGATCCACCCTAAGCCTTCGTTTCCGATGTCGCCAATTGGCTAAAATACAGACTACACACACATCCACAGCCATTCCAACAGTACATAAAACACTTAACATGCATTTCACGCAAGACATTCCCAGTTAAGGAGGCGCGATAATAATGAGCTTAGCTCGCATTGCGTGGATTCCCCTTGACGAACAAGTAACTGAGTAACAGTATACTGTAGATGATACACAAAAATACTGTATCTTGGGAGAACACACACATACACACATACTGTTACGGCTGGATCGGCAATACATATTCGGGATTCTTGATCGTAGGACAGAAATGGCTTATGTGACAACGACACGCTCGATTCCAGTCCCAAATACTATATGCTCCAGACAACAAAAGCACCAACGCCCTACAGAGTTATCGTCTATGGTAACGAGGTACCTTAACTCGGCGAAAGTGTACAACAGGGGTAGGCTATGAGGCTAAACTCCCTCAGACATTTATAGGTTACGTTATTACTAAAGAAATGCAATACTCAAGAAACTACGTTAATATTAAGCCTCTAATAATGTAGAATAGAAGCAGGCTAAAGGTATGACAGTGAAATGCTAAATGACAAATGTACACGCCTACTTGAAAGCGCGTGCACTAGAATAACTGTCCCCTACTAACATGCACTAGCATGTAGCATACAAGATGTTCATGATCCAGTAGATACCTAATAATACACATGGAAGGAACATAAACAGTAGTCACTTATTGTAATAATGAATCTATACTTGGAATAACTAAAAGGTTGCAGGCAACAGTACTGCGCCGGTAGCCTACTACCGCATAGGCTACTTCGCTTCTCTCACTCTGTCTCCCCTCTGAGTCCGTATGCGCCCTACGCAATAGAACTCCGGAAACAGCAGCAAAACGACAGTGCAGTTAATTGATACATGAAAGTATTAATAGTGTTGTCTAGTGTGTGAGTAATGTGTATTGTAAAGTGTTACATACATAAACTTAAAGAGAGCTGCAATGCATAGTAAAATAAAGATATAACCCACTCATCATCCCCATGTGTTCTAGCTAGCAGGCCAAGTCACAGGAACAACGAGTCCCAGCACCGAAAGCGAGAACCCAGGAAAAGACTGCAGAGAACACAAGGACAGATAAATTACGTTACTCTACTATACCGGCACTACGAGCGAGCTGTAGTCTCTGGTACTGCACTCGCTCCTGGCTCGGTAGGAAAATCAAGGCTAAGTCCTCGCCCCTCTACAGACAACTCCTGGGCATGGTCGGGCTCTTACACATGGCACTAGTCTAGTCACAAATTGGATGATGAGCTGGGCATATAACTCGTGAACATGTAGAACGTTCACCAACTATCCTCATCAAGAAGATCGCTGTTCACATTAACCCCTTAAATCTAATACATGTAAATATATGCTTGTCCTAAGAGTAATACGAGAGGTGAGTGCTGAAACTCCTTTAGGACCTCAAGGGAAGGTTATGCATTTAAATAGAGAGAAGAATGAAATGAGAGTAATGTCGTCAGAGAGAAAGAGTGCAACCGTGAGAAATTGGGAGAGAGGGCAAGGGATGTTAGAATCTCAAAGGTTCTAGGCAACCTGATCATGGAACACACAGCGAGCCTCCAGGCAATGTGCAGTACGACAACATGGGCAACCCAGGCAGCATATGCAGGCGGCAATGGACTACCAACCCTGTCGCACCTAGCTATAAGCGCAGGGCTGCCAACCGGTCCATACGTCTGGCAACCACCCCCCCGGCAGCGCGGCGCATTGCTACCCTCTCGCTCTGAAGTCTAACTCACTCTCTCTCTCTGAATTCCTATTGTCTTATCTATCAACTTCTCTATTGATACTACATATTAAATGGAAGGTCTCGACATGGCTTAAAACAAAACCCACCACTGGTTAGCACATGACGAGACCTTTGCAGAGATACAAAGAACATAGTTATACGTTGTCACACTCAATATAAGCAGCCAGCACGGCACAGCGGCACAGCGGCACCGCGGCACCGCACCGCGGCGGCACAGTGGAGTACCAAGGAGTACAATCAGGTTAAGTTGCCACGCACTGGGTGCATCACAGCCCCCCCAAGATTTTAGATAATCGATCTTAGAAGCATTATCAAAATCTGACAGGCAACCAACCGACCTGCTACCCTTAGCTGCCACTAATTGCAAAAGGTGCACAACAACTGAAGTGTGAATTATACATAAAACACAATATCGCATGCATCATGCTACAACAATAAAGACTTACAAAACTAAAAAAAAAAATTCTCGTTTATTTTATTGTTTTATAATCTTTTTGGACGGCGTTATGATAGCCTAATTTTACTCCTGCTCAACCCACACACCGTGCACGACTATCCTGGATCATCAACCCTTGATAGACAATCTGCTATCACGTTCTCACTCCCGGCAATATGCTGAATGTTGAGATTATACTCTTGGAGCATTAGGGACCACCTGGTCAACCGCATATTCCGATTGTGAAACTGATTTAGGAATTTCAAGGGATGATGGTCCGTATAAATCGTCACTACCGGGCCGTAGGCTGGAACATAAACTTCGAAATGTTTGAGCGACAAAACGATAGCAAGAAGCTCCTTCTCTATAGTCGAGTAATTCCTTTGTGCCGAATTAAACTTGCGAGAAAAGAAGCTCACTGGGTGTTCCAAGCCCTCGGAATCAGTCTGCAGTAACACTGCCCCGGCACCCACACCGCTGGCATCAGTCGCCAGCTGAAAACTCCTGGAGAAGTCTGGGGCTCTCAAAATCGGATGTGTACACAGCAGGTGCTTGACTAGGTCGAAAGCCCTCTGACACTCCGCAGCCCAACAGAACTTCACTGACTTCGACAGTAGATCAGTTAACGGTGCTAAGACAGTAGAGTATCCCCGGATGAAGCGCCTATAATAGCCTATCATACCTAGGAACCGCATGACCTGGCGCTTAGTGGTGGGCCTGGGAAACATATTGATAGCCTGTATCTTGCTCAGGGGGGGGCACACCCGGCCTAACCCGACCACGAAGCCAAGATACTGCACAGTAGCCTTTACAAACTCGCACTTCCTCAGGTTCACCACCAGCCCAGCATCGTGCAACTTCCCAAACAGGGTCTCTAAGTGCCTTAGGTGATTTTCAAAATTGTCATCATACACTATCACGTCATCAAGGTAGACCGTGCAGTTAGGGATTTCGTCACAAATATCGTTCATCAGGTTCTGAAACGTGGCAGGTGCGTTCTTAAGCCCATAAGGCATTACGTTACATTGGTAGGTCTTGCCATCTACCACAAAACCACAAACTTGCTTAGCTCGGTCCGACAGGGGTACTTGCCAGTAGCCTTTTACAAGATCAATTTTAGTAAGGTACTTTGCATTCCCTATCTTGTCCACGCTGTCGTCAACTCGAGGCAAAGGGTAAGGGTTGGTAGTGGTCAAGCCATTTAGCCTACGAAAATCTATGCAGAACCGCACCTTGCCGTCAGGTTTTGGCTGCAACGTGACGGGTGATGTCCACTTCACATAACCTTCAGTGATCATCCCTCTCTCAACCATGTACTTTAACTCCTCCCGTAAAGCTGGCAACTTTACCGGGGGCACACGGTAGGGCACTGACTTGAAGGGCACATTATCACCGACGTCCACGTCGTGCGTTACCTGAGTAGTGAGACCTGGGTGTTCGGCGAAAACAGAGGGGTATGACCTGAACAGGCCTAGGACAGCAGCACCCTGGTGCTCAGGCAGGTGACTTACAGCTTGCCTAGCCTCTTGTTCAGTATTCCCCGCCCACTGTTCCGCGGAAATGACACAGTCCCAGCTATCCTCCTCAGCAGCATGACTGTCCCCACCTCCTTCTCCACCCTGGCCGCTGCAGGCCAGCACAGGGACAGTGAGAGGCTCTGAGGGGCGTCTCACATACTCTTTCATGAGGTTAACATGACATAACTGATGTTTTTTTCTACGGTCAGGTGTTGCAACGAGATAATCAAGGTCGGACAGTTTCTTAGCCACCACATACGGCCCAATAAACTTGGCAGAAAGGGGGTGTCCAGGCAAAGGTAAAAGCAACATTACCTCCTGACCCACCGAAAACTCCCGAAGCTTCACCTTGGCGTCATACTGGTGCTTCATGACCGCCTGTGCATTAACCAAGTTATTACCTGCCGCTGCCATGCAACCTATAAGTCTCTCCCGGCTCTCAAGGATATATTTAAGTACAGACCCCGGCTTCTCTTCGCCCTCCCAGATCTCTTTCACCATACTTAAAGGTCCTCTCACATTATGGCCAAAGACTAGTTGATTTGGACTGAACCCCAGGCTCTCTCCTGGGACTTCACGTGCAGCGAACAGAACATACGGCAGACCCAAATCCCAATCAGTGTCATGTTCTGCACAGTAACATCGTAGCATACTCTTCAGGGTCGAGTGCCACCGCTCCAAGACTCCCTGACTCTCGGGATGGTAGGCTGACGACACTACAGAACATATACCGTGCAACTGAAGGGTTTGCTTGAACAATTTGGATGTAAAATTGCTCCCCTGGTCTGACTGCACCTCACGTGGAAATCCATAACGGGAACAGAACAATAATAAGTTTTTAACAACTGCCTTTGCCGAGCCGTTTCTCATGGGGTATGCGTCCGGGTATCTCGTAGCCACATCCATGATTGTCAACAGGAATTTATTGCCACTACTAGTAGGCGGGAAAGGGCCAACCAAATCTACTACAACTTTGCTGAACGGAGGCCCGGTGACAGGTATGGGAAACAAAGGTGCCTTCGGGATTGTCTGGTTAGGCTTCCCCGTTGTCTGGCAGGTCGCACACCCAGCCACCCATGCACAGACATCAGCCTTGACCCCAGGCCACCAGAAAAACCTGCCCAATGCCGCCAATGTTTTTGTTACCCCCAAATGACCCGCCACCGGCACATCATGCGCCAGACACAATAAGGACTCTCTATACTTATTTGGAACAACCACCTGGTCTACTACCCTCGCACCGCCCTCCCACTTCGATTTTGGGTCTAGAAATCTGCGGTACAATATCCTGTTGAGCCTAAAGAAATCTCCCGGCTTCGCATCCCCATCTTCCTCCAACTCTATGGCACCATTGCTATAACGAGCTAGGCTAGCGTCTTGCAGCTGCTGCTCACTAATGTCCCTGGGCGTCAATGCATCAAGATGGTTTTGTAATAAGACATTACCCCGGCTAGTAGGCTCTACTGCCTTAGTGGCTCTCGCTACAGCTCTTGCCTCACGCGAAGTCTTACCCAACTCTGCCTTGTTACACACCATATCTGGGCCAGAGTCAACTCCCGTGTTTATTATAGGTCCAAGTACCGAATCACCGAGAAGTGCAGCAGAATCAATGTCCCTTTTCCTGCCCTTAGCAACCTTCTCCTGATCCTTCCTCCACTGTCCCCGAGGTTGAGTGCTAGGCTGTGCAGGAGCCGCAGAGCGAGATCGGGTTACCACACAGGCCATCTCATCCTGTTGGCACCTCCCAACCCATTCCCGATTCTCACCATCCACGTCGGCCGCCCTCTCGGCAACGACTAAGGGTGGAGTCCCGGAAGTGGGCACCGCAAAGTCGTTGCCGAGAAGAAGGTCGACGCCCTCAACTGGCAAACACTCAACGATCCCTACATCCAGCTCCCTGCACACCTCTCCCACTCTCAACTCCAACCTCACAAGTGGGTATGACCTCGTAGCATTTATACCCTGCACCACAACAACTCTGGCCGCATTTATCGGTTTCCCTGTGAAGTTCCTCAACAAAGTTTGCGAAGCCCCCGTATCCCTCAGCAAGTCAACCCTCCGTAGTTCACTCCCCCAGCTCACAAACCCGTGTCCCCGATGGCTACAGAAAGTGTCCCGGACAGGTGTCGAGCCTTCCGTACGCTTCTTTACCGCGTGTGCCTCAGCTGCTGACAACCTACCCCGGGCAGTTGCTGCAGCCTTCAGAGACACACCGATACTGTGAACCAATGACACCGGCTTAGCGGGAGTGTTACTAGGGCACTCACGTGAATAATGGCCTAGCTTCTGACATTTGTAACATTTCACATCCCCAATGGGCTTCTTCCCTTGTGCGGGCGAAGAAGGGGCCTGACCTTTAGTAAACGGGAGAGGCTTGTGTTTGTAGGTGTTATTAGGTGCAATGCATTTAGTGTGGTTATGTGTGTCATAGGATTTGTTATTATCGAAAACTCTGGTGGGTGGGGTATAGCGCCCCTTCTGCCCTGACTCAGCCCTCTGAGCGGCACCGCAACCACGAATCAATGATAATCTGAGGTCTGCCATCTTGGCAGCCTCCTCTACTGTCTTGGGACATTTTTCCTTAATGTTCAGCGTTAGATCGGTTCCAGTGCATTTGTAAAACTGTTCCAGATAGAAAAGTTGCTTAATTTCCTCAGCCGACTCTGCGTGCTCGGACCGAAACCAGTTATTACCTGCATCTGTTAAGTCCCGTGCGTGCTCCATAAAACTGACGTCGCTCTTCTTATTCACGCCACGGAACTTCAATCTATAAGTTTCGGGTTGCAGTTCGTAGGCCCGGAGCACAGCCTCCTTCACCAGTCCATACACTACACTCTCGTCCAGTGACAGTGCATCGTAGGCTTTCAACCCCTTACCCACTAGACGTGATGAAACTAATGCTGCCCATTTAACCTCCGGCCAGTCATACTCACGACACTTCTTTTCGAAACGAGCAAAAAACTCAGTCACTGCTGTCTCATCAAATGCGGGTACTAACTTAATTAAATGCGAAAGTGAGTCTGTAACCCGGTGCCCACCACCGAGATGACGCCCCGTGGTCTCTACTCTAGACTTCTCGACATCCATTTCAGCCTGGTACCTGGTTGCATCCTGATTGGCTTGGATTCTAGCAACCTCTATGCGTTCTATACTAGCCTGTTGTATCTGAGTCTCCTGCAGCTTAAACTTAGCTAGTTCTAGCTGAAATAACATCTCAGGAGACAGGCCTGGGGGGGGGAGAGCACAAAATGGGGGATCCACACCGAGACGTGTTTACGGGTAAGCCAGCTTGCCCTTGAGAACCCTCCTGCTGCATCGTGCTAAGACTCGCTGGCTGAGGGCCCAGCTCAGGGGTAGAGTGGAATGGAGGCTTGGAGGGAACCCCCCAAGACCCCACTCCACCCACCGCCCCATCGCCATCACCCAACAAACATGCCACCAAATTCTTCTTGGGCCAACTGTCAGGACAGTCCCGCCCCAAAACCGTGGCTAAACAGCGAAGACCGTAACAATCAATAGCCTGCAGGCGCTGTTCGGTCAAAGGTGTCTGCAAAAATGCCCGGGCATCCCTCTCTCCACTTATAACACTCCCCTCCCTAAACATCTGTTGTACTTGCTGGTTACTAGGCTGTACCGTGTTATCCTCCCCCGTAAATGATGAGTCATTAGACATAGTGCTGGTTATACAATTGCTGTTCATAAAAAAAAAGAAGTGCTTATTACTAATTGCAGTCTCGACTCACAAAATGTTAAAGATGCTTGAATGACTCTACTCTAGACACCCCCAACGAAACAATCTGCAAGTCCACCAATACAATAATGACACAATAAAAATTCCTCCAATATGCAAGAAAATTCTAGCCAGCTCTACTAGGTAGCATAGAATAGTTCTCCAAAAAACATGTGATAGGATACTACTGAATCTTGTGCAAGGTCGCCATTTTGTTACGGCTGGATCGGCAATACATATTCGGGATTCTTGATCGTAGGACAGAAATGGCTTATGTGACAACGACACGCTCGATTCCAGTCCCAAATACTATATGCTCCAGACAACAAAAGCACCAACGCCCTACAGAGTTATCGTCTATGGTAACGAGGTACCTTAACTCGGCGAAAGTGTACAACAGGGGTAGGCTATGAGGCTAAACTCCCTCAGACATTTATAGGTTACGTTATTACTAAAGAAATGCAATACTCAAGAAACTACGTTAATATTAAGCCTCTAATAATGTAGAATAGAAGCAGGCTAAAGGTATGACAGTGAAATGCTAAATGACAAATGTACACGCCTACTTGAAAGCGCGTGCACTAGAATAACTGTCCCCTACTAACATGCACTAGCATGTAGCATACAAGATGTTCATGATCCAGTAGATACCTAATAATACACATGGAAGGAACATAAACAGTAGTCACTTATTGTAATAATGAATCTATACTTGGAATAACTAAAAGGTTGCAGGCAACAGTACTGCGCCGGTAGCCTACTACCGCATAGGCTACTTCGCTTCTCTCACTCTGTCTCCCCTCTGAGTCCATATGCGCCCTACGCAATAGAACTCCGGAAACAGCAGCAAAACGACAGTGCAGTTAATTGATACATGAAAGTATTAATAGTGTTGTCTAGTGTGTGAGTAATGTGTATTGTAAAGTGTTACATACATAAACTTAAAGAGAGCTGCAATGCATAGTAAAATAAAGATATAACCCACTCATCATCCCCATGTGTTCTAGCTAGCAGGCCAAGTCACAGGAACAACGAGTCCCAGCACCGAAAGCGAGAACCCAGGAAAAGACTGCAGAGAACACAAGGACAGATAAATTTCGTTACTCTACTATACCGGCACTACGAGCGAGCTGTAGTCTCTGGTACTGCACTCGCTCCTGGCTCGGTAGGCAAATCAAGGCTAAGTCCTCGCCCCTCTACAGACAACTCCTGGGCATGGTCGGGCTCTTACACATGGCACTAGTCTAGTCACAAATTGGATGATGAGCTGGGCATATAACTCGTGAACATGTAGAACGTTCACCAACTATCCTCATCAAGAAGATCGCTGTTCACATTAACCCCTTAAATCTAATACATGTAAATATATGCTTGTCCTAAGAGTAATACGAGAGGTGAGTGCTGAAACTCCTTTAGGACCTCAAGGGAAGGTTATACATTTAAATAGAGAGAAGAATGAAATGAGAGTAATGTCGTCAGAGAGAAAGAGTGCAACCGTGAGAAATTGGGAGAGAGGGCAAGGGATGTTAGAATCTCAAAGGTTCTAGGCAACCTGATCATGGAACACACAGCGAGCCTCCAGGCAATGTGCAGTACGACAACATGGGCAACCCAGGCAGCATATGCAGGCGGCAATGGACTACCAACCCTGTCGCACCTAGCTATAAGCGCAGGGCTGCCAACCGGTCCATACGTCTGGCAACCACCCCCCCGGCAGCGCGGCGCATTGCTACCCTCTCGCTCTGAAGTCTAACTCACTCTCTCTCTCTGAATTCCTATTGTCTTATCTATCAACTTCTCTATTGATACTACATATTAAATGGAAGGTCTCGACATGGCTTAAAACAAAACCCACCACTGGTTAGCACATGACGAGACCTTTGCAGAGATACAAAGAACATAGTTATACGTTGTCACACTCAATATAAGCAGCCAGCACGGCACAGCGGCACAGCGGCACCGCGGCACCGCACCGCGGCGGCACAGTGGAGTACCAAGGAGTACAATCAGGTTAAGTTGCCACGCACTGGGTGCGTCACAATACATACATACATGTGTGTGTGCGTGTGTGTGTGTGTGTTTGTATGTATGTATGAAGTGGTGGTGGACAGGAGTGAATGGAGAATGCTTGTGAATAGTTGAGTGAACACGTGGTCATTTGGAGTAAGGGGTCGGGCGCAAGTGGGACTAGATAATAGTCCATCAGGCGCCTGGCCCGGGGAGACGATTAATATGAAGGGTGCGCCTGGAAGTGTGGTGGGAGGGCTTGTGGCTTTGGCTTTGGCTCCGCTGCATGTCTGCCTGCCGAGATCGGAACCTCTCCGGGTGGTCGGGGGCCGGGGGAGTGCTGGAGCGACCTTGGTGACCCTGGTCTCTGGGTCTTCTCCTGGGTGACCTGGATGTGTGTGAGTCTGTGCTTTTTATCTGTGTTTATTTGTTGTTTTATGTTGTTTTTGTGTTTTCCCTGTTCTTGCTCTGTCTTGAGTTGGCTACCCCCAAAATGGGGATTGGGCCTCAGCATATAGATAGATAGATGTGTGTGTGTGTGTGTGTGTGTGTGTGTATTTATGCGTGCATCCATAATTGTAGTTTGACAGGAATTGAGTTTTGGCTCGCATTGTCCCGCTTTCTAGACATTATTTTCATTGACAATTACCCATCTCCTTGCTTCAGGGAGATGGTAACCACCGGCTATGTCTCAGAAAACCTTCATCAAACTGAGGGAGATTTGAACTCCGGCCTGCTGGGTTGCAGGCAGACACGGGACCACTGAGCTAGCCGCGCGGCTGTGTATGTATGTATGTATGTGCGAGTGTGTGTGTGTGCATATGTGTGTGTGTGTATGTGCGAGTGGTATGAAGTGGTGTGGCGTGGAGTGGTGTGGTGTGGTGTGGAGTGGAGTAGTGTTGTGTAGAGTGGTGTGGTGTGGTGTGGAGTGGTGAGGTGTGGTGTGGAGTGGTGAGGTGTGGTGTGGAGTGGTGTGGTGTGGAGTTGTGTGATGTGGAGTGGTGTAGTGTGGTGTGGTGTGAACTGGTGTGGTGTTGTGTAACATGCAGTGGTTTGAAATGGTGTGGAGTGGTGTGGAGTGGTGTGGCATGGTGTTGTGTGGAGTGGTGTGGTGTGGAGTGGTGTGGAGTGGTGAGATGTGGAGTGGTGTGGTTTGGTGTGGTGTACTCTGGAGTGGTGTGGTGTTGTATAATCTGGAGTGGTGTGGAATGGCGTGGTGTAGTGGTGTGGTGTGGAGTGGTGTCGTCTGGTGTTGAGTTGAGTTGTGTGGAGTAGTGTGGTGTGGACGGGTGTGGTGTGGTGTGGAGTGGTGTGGTCTGGAGTTGAATGGTGTGGTGTGGTGGGGAGTGGTGTGGTGTGGAGTGAAGTGGAGTTGTGTGGTGCCGAGTGGTGTGGAGTGGTATAGTGTGGAGTAGTCTGATGTGGAGTGGTGTGGTGTGGTGTAGAGTGGAGTGGTGTGGTGGGGAGTGGAATGGTGGAGTGGTGTGGTGAGGTGTGGAGTGGTCTGGTGTGGTGTGGAGTGGAGTGGTGTGGTGTGGAGTGGTGTCGAGTGGATAGGTGTGGAGTGGAGTGGTGTGGTGTGGAGATGTGTGGTGTGGAGATGTGTGGTTGGGGAGTGGTATGGAGTGGTGGGGAGTTGTGTGGAGTGGAGTGGTGTGGTGTGGTGTGGAGTGGTGTGGTGTGGTGTGGTGTGGTGTGGAGTGGAGTGGAGTGGAGTGGTGTGGAGTGGTGTGGTGTGGTGTGGAGTGGAGTGGTGTGGTGTGGAGTGGAATGGAGTGGTGTGGCGTGGAGTGGTGTGGTGTGGAGTGGTGTGGTGGAGAGAGAGAGAGAGAGATCACCGCTTTTTTTTTTTTTTTTTTTCTATATTCCAACTTACTTCCTCTCGGGCATAGGCTGAGAGCCTTAACATTCACCGCTTTACAATGAACAGTGAAGCCCGTGAGGTCTTGTTCCAGTCTAGGGAGTGAGACATGTGAAGCACGTAGAGTACAACGAGCACCTGCCATCTTGCCTTCACATGAGGCAGGTGCTCACTCATGGCCCGAAACGACCCCATCTCTGAAGCCATCTCGTTCCCGTGCTTCACTGTCTCACCCCATACACTCGGACTCTCACACTTACACACACACAACGCCACCTGTTGAGCAGATAACTCACCAGGCATTGTACCCCTATAGCATATTTTGAATATGGGAATATTCATACACTGCTATTTAATCAGGGAACAATGAGGGTATTTTATTGACGTTTCGGTGGGCTTGTGGTAATGCACTGATACTAGGTACAGCTTAACCTGGGAGCGGCGGGGAGACTCTTAAGAGTTCCCCCGGCGGACTGCGGGAAGACTCTTGAGAGTAAGTAAAATAAAAAATCAACTTTTGACATCGAAAAAAAAATATTTTTTTTATTTTTATTTTTTATTTTTTATTTTTTTTTTGGCCCCTGGGCCATGCAAAATCTCAGTCCTCTACCTCCCCTCCTTCCCCACTTTCCTCCTCTCCTTCAGTTATCACAGGAAGATGTCGAATATCTCAATCTCTGGGACCATTTCTACAATCAACACATTCTCTTTCAGGATGATGGCTGCCATTTGAATTCAGTCGGAGGAGCACGCCTAGGCAGACTCCTACATGATGCAGTCTGCACTTTCAGATCAAAAAACGACAACCGAGCAGGGGCAGTAGCAGCGACATAAACTACCCCATATCAAATGTAAACTCTATCCAAAATAATATCACGGCCTGCTACGTTAATGCACGCAGCTTACGCAATAAATTCGAAGACCTGGAAGCACTTGCATGTATGGAGGAATGTGATATAATCGGTGTTTCAGAATCTTGGATCAACACGGAAAAGCGTGATTTTTTGGCGGAATACGCATTACCAGGTTATACTCCCTTCAGCTGCGAAAGATCCCATAGAATGGGAGGTGGGGTTCTGCTATATGTTAAAAGTAATCTTCACCCAATCGAGGTAACCAAACCTGCCATAAATAATATTGATACTAGTTACGTTCAAATAAATAATCAAGCAAGCAAGATAATAATTGGCCTAATTTATCGACCTCCTGCACAATCACCCGATACTGACGAGAAACTATATGATCAAATAGCGGAAATAAGTTGTCAGGAAGAAGCAGTAATATTTGGCGATTTCAATCTGCCAGTCACAACATGGGGCGAACCACTAAATGCTCACGCGGGACATGATCTATATGCTAATCTTCAGGAAAGTGCCCTTTATCAACACGTAGAACACCCAACGAGGGGAAATAACATTCTGGATATTATTCTAACGACAAATGAAAGACTGGTAAATAGCGTTAAAATCGGACCGGAATTTAGCTCTAGTCACCATAGGATAGTGTCCTTTAACATTAAAGTAAATAATGACAAAGAAAACGTGAGCACGGAAAAAGTACCAGATTATCGAAGGGCCGACTTTAACAAACTTAGAAGGCATCTTGCCAATACTGACTGGAGTGAAATGACTGAAACTCACGATGTAAATCGATTATGGAACATATTATCTAATAACCTAAACAAAGCAATAAATACAAGCATCCCTCTACGAAACCGACGCCCAGCAGGCAAATATAAGCCAAAATGGTGGAATAATGAAATAAAAAACATCCTCTTAGTAAAAAAGCAGGCATACCAAAAATATAAGGCAACTCAGAATAATAGCGATAAATTAGAACACGATAGACTGCGTCGAACAACCAAAAATCTCATCAAAGGAAGTAAGAAGAATCTGGAACTTCATATTGCCAGCTCCAGCAAGTCCAATCCGAAAGAATTTTACAGCTATATAAGAAACAGAAAAACGGTAACTTCAACAATAGGCCCACTTGTTGCGGAAAATGGAGATCATACAGATAACAAAGTACAAATGGCGAATATCCTTAATAACTATTTTGCATCAGTTTTCACGTCGGAAGATACTACCGGTAACCGACCTACCCCTACGAATCAATCAAATGGCACTGAGCTCGAAAACTTTACGATTTATGAAGACGATATTCTGTTCGCAATCAACAATTTGAAAGTTAATAAAACCCCAGGCCCTGATAAAATATCCCCAAGGATCCTAAAAGAAGCAAAACACGAATTATTAAACCCACTCGCAAATCTGTTCAACAAATCATTGAATGTTGGGATAGTTCCAAACGAATGTAAACTAGCTAACGTGACGCCCATATACAAAAAAGGAAATAAGTCCTCTCCCGGCAATTATCGACCAATTAGCTTAACATCGGTAATGGGCAAATTAATGGAAACCATTATAAGGGACAAAATAGTAAAACATTTGGAAGAAAATAATTTAATAAAAGATTCTCAGCACGGTTTTAGAAATAAACGTTCATGCTTAACAAACTTACTCGACTTCTTCAATGATGTTTACAAATCATATGATAAGGATAGAGCAGTTGATATAATATATCTCGATTTTCAGAAAGCTTTCGATACCGTACCCCACAAGAGACTAATTGACAAAATAAAAGCTCATGGCATAACAGGAAAAACTCTGAAATGGCTCGAAAATTGGCTCTCAGACCGTAAACAACGAGTTGTAATAAATGGTGAAGAATCAGATTGGTGCAAAGTAAATAGTGGCGTTCCCCAGGGTTCGGTATTAGGTCCTATTCTTTTTATAATTTACATAAACGACTTAGACGAAGGAATAGAATGCAAAATTTCGAAATTTGCTGACGATACAAAAATTACTAATAAAGTAACCTCAACAGTACATTGGCAAAAACTACAAGGTGACCTAGACACTTTAGAAAACTGGGCAGAAAAATGGCAAATGAAATTCAACATAGAAAAATGCAAAGTATTACACATCGGTAGTAACAACGCTAAAAAAGATTACTCAATGAACAACATTCAACTATCAAATACAAATAATGAAAAGGATCTGGGAGTTATAATATCAAGTGACCTGAAGCCGAGTAAACAGTGTACAGAGGTAATAAAAACTGCTAATAATTTGGTGGGTTTCATCGGCAGAACATTCAAATTCAAATCAGAAAAAATCATACTTACTCTATTCAACTCATTGGTGCGTCCCCATCTCGAATACTGCGTGCAATTCTGGTCACCGTACTACCGAAAGGACATAAATAAACTTGAAAGGGTGCAACGCAGAGTCACTAAAATGATACCTAGATTGCGTAATAAACCGTACGAAGAGCGCTTAAAAGAACTAAATTTGTTTAGCTTAACAAAGCGCAGAATGAGAGGTGACCTAATAGAGGTGTTCAAAATCTTCAAGGGATTCAGCAACCTAAATGTAAGCGAATTATTTACGATCAATCAAGCAAACACGAGAAACAATGGTTATAAGATTATAGGCAAGCGTTTTCATTCTCACGAGGCGAAGCATTTCTTCTTCAACCGCGTTGTGAATAATTGGAACAGACTACCCTCGAACATTGTAAACTGTAATACTGTCGAAACATTTAAGAACCATCTGGATAAACACATGGCAAATAACCCCCGATTAACACAGTTTCTTTCAGAATAACGCGCAACGAAATGTCAACGCATACCGCAATGTATATTGATTTTCATACATCTGTTCCCTTTCAGAATTGTAGTAAATAGAGTTAGCTTAGATTACAAATCAACTTCTTTTTTCTCCCTGTCCTGTCCGAATTTCCGTGTCAGTTTTTCAATACTGCATGGTATTTTTCCTATCTGTTTCCATGCCAGCATTAGCTGGAGGGAGTGGTGGGTGGGGAGGAGCCTTCTTCTTTGCTATCCTTTTCTCTACCTCGTAGTCAGTAGATTAGTAGTTTTAGATATCCAAACTGCCCCGTAAGGACCAATAGGTCTGTTGCAGTTTGTTCTCCTTTGTATTCCTTTGTATCACCTATTTTCCCTATTATTCCCTTATTCTGAGGTATATTTTCGTGCTAACATTAGCGAGTTGCAAGCAGGGTGTTGTCATCACTGATGGCAAGCGAGTGCAAGAGAGAGAGAGAGAGTATCGATCGACTGTGTCTCAGTGGCCTTGGGGGAAATTGGCGGGAAAGCAGTTTGCCTCACCCATACATTATACAACTCGCGGGCTATATCTCCGATTTTGACCATCCAAACGCTGTTTTAACTCGTTTTATTGTTGTTTCAGGTTAATACCTTTATAATCAACCCATAATAGGCGCATATGGATAATTATTAATGCTATTAATGGTACAATGAATATTTTAGTGACGGAAACACCTCAAATACGTCAGCACAGGGGGACGTTTTCAATTACCCCCATGCGCACTTGTTAGGTTAAGGGGAGGTATTTAGTTTGTTCCCTACGTTTTCATCAAGCTTAAAATTACACCCCCTAGACCCCCTTTCAAGATAAATTTGTACATTTTTCGGTAGAAAAATTTCTCGGCCGGAGGCCGGTTGCTCTTATATTACAGGCTCGCTATCGCTCGCCAGGAAAAAATCGACACCTTAATGGCACGAAAGGTCTTAAAATTGACAGAAATGGGGCAAAGTGTCTTAAAATGTCCAAACTACTAGGGCGAACGTCTTAAAATCTCAAAAGCAATGGGGCTAAACATGAGGGAGAAAGGGGTCCAGAAAAAAATCCCTCAAGTGGACCAGTTCCACAATATCCGATGGAGCAAACTTAAACAAAATGTAGAATAACCGTACGCAAATGAAATAAAGCAATAAAAACACAACAAGCACTCCCCTTAACGTGTTGAAACCTCGTGGGTATTATAAACCTGAATCAACACCTCAACATACCCCTCAATAAATACGCCAATAAACCCTACAATAACTCTCAACTTACCTCACCAATATGATTTATCCGGACACCAGTTCCACAATATCCGATGGAGCAAACTTAAACAAAATGTAGAATAACCGTACGCAAATGAAATAAAGCAATAAAAACACAACACGCACTACTCATATCAACACTCCACGCAGAAAGAGAGAGAAGCAGGAAGGAAGGAGGGAGGGAGAGGAAGTTGTAGGTCAATAATGCATTCCGTATATCACCTATAACTCTATCAAATACAAACAAACTCCAAACACAGTACTCCTCAATTAATACGCAACCGCCCTAATGGATAAAATAGCTGCATTAAATTACCGACTTTTAATAAATCAACTGATGGCCAAAAATTATAAAAGAACATTAAATACCGCCTTGATTAAAAGACGCTGCCCGGATTAAAAAGCTTCCGAGATTACCTAATAAGGACATACCGCGGGATTTTAACACCTTACGAGCGGCCTAGGCGGTAATTTATATGTACCGCCCAGCGGGGTGTTTTTACCCTAAATAGGGTTATTTACGTGATAATTTTCATGCCTAAATAAGACCCAGAGCGTAAAACAATTATCTATTCCTGAAAGGGCATAAACAGAGCTTTCCAATGACACCCCAACCATCCTTGTAAGACCACTGGTTTTCTTGCAACGATCGCGCAACACGAGTGCAAAAACCATGTAATTAGGTACTTTCCCTACATAATTCCCTGTGTAGCGAGTGTGAGGGGGGATGGAAGGGTGGTTTTCATTTCAGTTGGCCCACCGCGGTGGTGGGCGGCGGTCATAGCCTTACTACGCTCCTCACACCGCTCAGCTCTCTCTCTCTGCAACATTACGTGCTGAAAATGGCACACAACATAAGTTGTGAACCGCCACTTAGTCCAAATTTATTTCACACGACATAAGTTGCGCGCCGCCAAAGAAGGGTTAACTAGGTTAAATGATCATAAATTCCCATATCTTCCTTTGTATTTTTTTTTTTTTTTTTTTTTTTTTCTATGTGATTGAGGGAGGCAAAAGGCATAACTGCCTATAGCGAGTGCCTCCCCCATAGTTGAAAGAGTGACAGGGCCAAAATCAAGGGACGTTCGAGCCAAAATGCCTGGACACACGGAGTTTGAAGCAATTTAAGTCATAGGAAGAGGGAAAGACTGATTCTGGGAGAGAGTTCCAGAGCTCAGCTGTTGAGTAGAAGAAAGTTTGAGAGTAACGTTTCACTCTTGGGTTGGAGAGTTGCACAGAGTAGGGGTGGGATTGAGTTGCAAGACGGGTACCACGTGCCCTACGTAAAGGAGGTGGTATGCACTGGGATAGCTCTGAGGAACACTGATTATTATAGTAGCGATAGAATAGCGAGAGAGATGCAACATTGCGGCGGAGAGAGAGAGATTGCAGAGAGTTGGTGAGTGGACGGGAGTTAATGATACGAAAGCCCTTCCTTTCAACTTTGTCTAGGAGAGCGGTGTGAGAGGAACCTCCCCACACATGTGAACAATACTCAATACAAGGGCGCACTATGCCCCTGTACAGAGCAAGAAGCTGTGCAGGGGAAAAGAACCCCCTGAGGCGGTTGAGCACACCCAGCTTCTGGGAGGCTGCCTTAGCAAGACTGGTAATATGGTCCTTCCAAATGAGAGCAGAAGAAAAAGAGACACCAAGAATATTGAGAGAAGATGAAGGGTTGATTTTTGTATTGTTGAAGAATAAGGGATAGTCCGCTGGGAGATCCTGACGGGTAGATAGATGGAGAAATTGGGTTTTGGAAGCATTAAAGTTAACAAGGTTTTCTCTGCCCCAATTGGAAATTGTATTTAGATCAGAATTTAAGAGTTCTATGGCTTCATTACGTTTGTTGTTGAGAGATTGCTGGCTGGGGCGTTCTGAAAAACTAATGGAGTAGTGTAAGGTTGAGTCGTCTGCGTATGAATGGATTGGAATTAAGGTACAGTTAAGGAGATCATTTATAAAAATTAGAAAGAGAATAGGAGATAGGACAGAGCCCTGAGGAACACCGGAGTTTATAGGGTGAGGAAGTGAACAATGGCCGTCCACAACCGCGGCTATGGAACGGCCGGAAAGGAAATTAGAGACAAAGGCACAGATGGAGGGATAGAAACCGAAGGAGGGTAGTTTAGAAATTAAAGATTTATGCCAGACTCTATCGAAGGCTTTCGATATGTCTAGTGCAATAGAAAAGGAATATAGGAATTGTATTACCTGTACCATTACCCTTAATTAGCGGCGTGCAACATAAGTCGAGTTAAATAAAGCTGGACTATGTGGCGGCGCTCGACATATATCGTGTGGCAATTTCAGCACGTAATGTGGCTGAGAGAGAGAGACAAGTGGTGGCAGGAGAGTAGCGAGCGTATGACTGCTCCAGACCACCGCGGCGAACCTACTGACACGAATCCCACCTCCTCCCTCCCTCTCTCACTCGCTATATACGGAATTGTATGGGGAAAGTGCCTAATTACATGCTTTTTGCACTCGCGTTGCACGGTTATTGCAAGAAAACTAGCCATCATAAAAGGATCGTTATGGTGTCCTTCGAAAGCTCTGTTTATGCCCTTTCAGGGATAGATACTTGTTTTACGTTCTGGGTCTTATTTAGGCATGAAAATGATCACGTAAACAGCCCTATTTTGGCTAAAAACACCCCGCTGGGCGGTACATATAAATAAACCGCATAGGCCGCTCGTAAGGTGTTAAAATACATTGAGGGATAAACAGTTGGAGGTAATACAAAGAGGAGTGCATGCTAACAAAACAAATAATAGGTTATATTTTAAACGTAGGGATTAACCTAAAAATAACGTACTTCTGGCAATCACGCTCGGCTATGAATTGTGTTCCCCTGTATTGCCCGTTTTCTTTCCCTCCACCTCTCCTACGCCCACCCTCCCTTTCATTCCTCCTCCTTCTCCTCCCCCCCTTACCCCCTTCTCTCTCACTCACTCACTCTCTCTTTCAATGGGGTGATACATTAACCCTCACCGACATATGACGCGATTTTGGGCCTATTGGGGATACTTTAAACCCTCTGTTGCCATCAGGGGTATTTAGAAACCATTAGTTTAGTTACTTCAACCTCTGCAGTTGTCTTTGAGTTAGCTGTGGGCAGAAAACTAATTTTGGAGAGGTAATTATAAGAGTGAGAGAACTATTTCTTATTGCTAATCTGGCAACCTCTGCGTCATAAATGCGTGAAAGGGTTAAGAAAAGTAGTTAGACAGGGAAGAAAGAGGAACTGATAAATTATGTAAAAGCAATAGGTGCACATAGCCTACGGAAGGTGTACATGGAGTATGGAAAGTGTACATATGCTGTGGGAAGGTGTACACAGGCGGAGTAATGTGTAGGCTACATAGACTACGAAAGGTGTACACAAGGTACTAAAGATGTACACAGGCAGTCAGAGATAATCACAGGTTTCATAAAGTGTACATACAGTGTGGGAAAGTGTACATTAAGGGGGGTCACCCGATTTTTGTTTATCTTCCTCTCCTTTTCTCTCTTTCCCTGGCTTGTATCCATTCGGCCCTATTCAGCCAACTGTTTTAAGACGTTTATCCCCATCCAGGTGTCGATTTCTACCTGGCGAGCGATGGCGAACCAGCATTGTATGGAGAAATCCGGCTTCGCCGGAGACATTTTTCTATCGAAAAATTTACAAATTTAGCTTGCTGTCAAAACAAAAATATAGATATGCTGGCTCGCTACCGATCGCCAGGAAAATATTGACACCTGGATGGAGGTAAATGTCTTAAAACAGTAGGCTGAACGGGGTCGAATGGATACAAGCCAAAGAGAGAGAGAGGGAAAGAGAAAAAAAGCGAGGCGGGCTCCATTAAGCGGGAGGTACTCGCTTTTCTGACCCCTCTTCTCCCTCGTGTGTTTTCCCTTGTTTTCTGTCTGTGCAAGTTATCTACCTACATTGATCAATCTGTCTACATTTGACTATCCATCAATGTGTCCATCTATATATCCATCCATCCATCCAACCTTCCATCTATCTATCCATCCTACTATCTATCTATTGATCTATCCATCCATCCATCCTACCATCTATCTATCTATCTATCTATCTATCTATATTGTGATGTGAGGAGATGGAGCAGAGAGAGAGCGATCCAGCCCTAATCTATCCAGACAAACAAACATGGTCTCCGGTAGACGACACCGACTGGACCCGTGAGAAGGCCCAGGACCCACCCCCTTTCCCACTGGTAAGACAAGTCACGATTTTCGTCGCCGAAACCAATAAATTGGCACATTCGTAACATGTCTCAACACCTCTCATGAAAATTCGTTTGACTCTCAAGGCCTCGCAAGGGCCCTCGCGGCGCATAATGTTTGCAGTTCAAAATTTTGGACGAGGACTCACGATGATTGGTTACCCTCGCAAGCATCGTCGAGCATCGCCGAAGGGTTTCTGCGATCATCTGCGACATCGGCGAGACATTGCGGAGTTTGTCGCACGAAAAAAATCGTTGAAATGTTCCAAAGCGTCGCACGACGGATCGCCGATGCTCTCGGATGTTCCGAGAACATCGACGATCATCGGCGATTTCCTCGTCGATTAGCCGTCGATGTGCGCACGAATACTCGCCGAGAGTATACCCGCCAGGGGTATGCTCCGCACGAGGCATGCGAAGAGCCTTGCGACGGTCCCGGAATGCTCAAGACACACCTGCCGAGGCCAAAGAGCAACTTCGGAGAGGTGGGTAAACAAAAATTATTAGGCCTATAGTGAGATATCTTTCACCTACGGTGAAATTCCACATATTGTTATATTTATTGTTGTTGTTATTGAAATCTTATAGAATAACCTTTCCTCTTGCCGTTCATGAAAACAAAACAATATAAAAAACAAATATTATGGGTGAAAACCGACTGAGAGTTAGGGCAAATATGGGCATGAAAACAAACAAAATTAAAACGCACTTATTATTGGTGAAAACCGACAGAGTTAATATTTTGCTGCGGAATGGATTCTATAAGAGCGAAAAACTATCGTTATAGATTTATTTCTATAAAATCCAATAATGATGATAGAATAATCTAAACACTGCCACCATGTTCAGCGGACATATATATATATATTTGTTTTGAGAGTAAGCTAAATTTGTACATTTTTCGATAGAAACATTTCTCCGGCGAAGCCGGATTTCTCCATACAATGCTGGCTCCCTATCGCTCGCTAGGAAGAAATCGACACCTGGATGGGGATAAAGTCTTAAAACAGTTGGCTGAACGGGGCCGAACGGATACAAGGCAAAGAGAGAGGGAGAGAAATAGAACAAAAATATAAAAACGAGGAGAGGGAGAGAAAGAGAAAACAACAAACATCAGGTGGGCTCAATGTTTGCGTTACGGCTTAGCAATTGAGCCCACCTCGCTTTTTTTAGTTTACTCTTTCTCTCTCTCTCTCCTCGTTTTTTTTTTTTCTATTTCTCTCCCTCTCTCTTTGCCTTGTATCCGTTCGGCCCCGTTCAGCCTACTGTTTTAAGACATTTACCCCCATCCAGGTTTCAATATTTTCCTGGTGAGCGGTAGCGAGCCAACATATATATTTTTTGTTTTGAGAGCAAGCTAAATTTTGTACATTATTTGATAGAAAAATGTCTCCGGCGAAGCATTGCCAACCTCCGAATTAAGGGGAGATGGGTCGTTTTTCTGGTCCCCTTTCTTCCTCATGGTTAACCCCATTAGTTTTCATATTTTATGACGTTCGGCCCATTAGTTTGGTGTGATATGCTAATTCCACTCTGCAATTAGCACATTCACGTTACATTCGCTCAGCTGCGCACACCTCGCCGATCTCGCCGACGTATGTGCGATGATGCCAACGCAGATGATCGACAGATGATCGGATGAATCGCAAGAATTTGTGCCTTAAAAAAATACTCTTATCACCTCGCCGAAGTAAACGCCGAACCATGCTGCTTGGATCGCCGAAGACGTCGCAGAACATACGGCGAGTATTCTTTCATCCTCGCATGATCTCGCAAGAGATTTTTGAAAATGTGACATGCCTTGCAGAGGTGCATCGGCGAAACATCGCTCACTTCCCCGATAACATCGCCGATGTCGGCGATTGTGTCGCCACATCGGCGACATCTTCGCCCAGTATAATTTGTCATCTGTTTGTTATGGTCGAAATCGTGAAGGTCGCACGTATTCTTGCGAATTTGACAAAACGAAGCGGCGACGAAAATCGTGACTTGTCTCACCAGTGGGAAAGGGGCATAACAGGTCAACCGGCCAGTCCTGGCCGCACGGGGGGGGGGGGAGGGGGGGGGGGTTTGGGGAGTTTGCGTGACGTCACTGACGCCTTGGGTCTGCCCTGACCTGACCACTTGACTCACTGATATAGCCGAAGTTCATTATACCCAGTACCTGCTCAGTATTACCGTACTCACTTTCCATGTTGAGTCCATTTTTCTTTTCTTCAAAAGAGGCAATGATAGTGGTGATCATGGGGATAACAGTAGATATGATGGTGATAGTAGTAGTGATAATGGTGACATTAGTAATTATTATGGTAGTGACAGTAGTAGTGGTGATGGTCACAGTATTAGTAATTGTAACAACTGGTGCATCAACTCTACAGTTTTACAGATAAGGAACAATAATTGTCATATTTACAGCAATAGACATAACATTACATGTGGCAGGTTATTACATGTGTAGTGGTATTCTACTAAATACATTAATGAAATATACTATCAATGACATCGAAAACAACAGCAGTGCAGTGATAGTACGGTACCAATCTTCACCACACTGCTACAAATTCGCTGTCATTATCATCGCCGATACAGTAATATTATCAAGAATAACCATAGTAATTATCATCATGACTAATAATAATAATAATAACAATAATAATATTACACTATATATCACACAATTCTAGATTGTGTAGGAATTTATTATTAAGGAGATAAATATGCAAATATATAACAAGAATGTGTGTGTTTGCTGATGTCCCTCATCTCCTCAAACTAAGTAGAAATAATCTAGATTCAGGATTTGTGATGAAGAATAGAGATATTATATCAGATGATTGCATTCGTGAAATGTCCATGATAACTAAATCTGAATATGGCTTAGCTTACAAACTTAGTGAAACTCACCTAAATGTTTAAGGACAACAAATTATAGGGAGTAAAATATGCAATAATATATTTAGGAGAAAGAGATAATTTAATCAGCACACACTGGAAAGAAACTGCAAGCTTCATATTAACAACAGATGCATGGTTTCATGTGGTGAATTCTTCTATATCAAGCGATAGGAAAACGCTGTGCGTCTGGTCTGCATTTGGAAGAACAGCTAAGCAATTTGCGCACAATGATCCACATTATGACCACAATAGAGTTCAATTTCAGCCCACTACAGATTTCAGCAAAAAGTAGTTTTATCTTGCCTTTTCCTTATACGACTCTTTGAAATGCTCAAAGTTACTCATAACCTTGAATTTATCATGACAAGAAGGTTAAATCAGGACACTTTACACATTATTATATATACTGTTAATTGTTTGTATTTATCCCGTGGAGCCCCGGCTAGTTTTGTAATGTTTGTTCACCAGAACCCGGCCGGTTTTCAAAAAATGGTTTTATTCCAGAAACAATAGCGAATGGGTTAGGAATGAAGGAAAAAACACGAAAAACCGCTCAAAAAGCTTAAAAAATGGTCCTACAGAGCCCCCAAAAACGTATTTTACAAGAGTAAAACATTGAAGGCAATTACCCCAAAAAACTAGGTTATTGCGCGCTAACGCGCACGCACGTGGACTTTGAGAGTTTTCAACCATCGGCACGGTTGCGTGGGATACGTACACAGTTCCCATACAAATCTGAGCCCTCTTGAGTGGCTACACCTGAGGTTACGGTCGGCGCAATTAGGGTGACGCGTCAGGCGCGTCGCTGGGGCTGTGCGTTACCTACATCGCCGACGCGTCAGACGCGTCGCTGGGGCTGTACGGGTTAAATATTTATTATAAATCAGGACACTTTACACATTATTATATATACTGTATATTGTTTGTATTTATATATTTATTATGACAAGAAGGTTAAATCAGGACACTTTACACATTATTATATATACTGTATATTGTTTGTATTTATAATTATATTTATTATGACAAGAAGGTTAAATCAGGACACTTTACACATTATTATATATACTGTATATTGTTTGTATTTATATATTTATTCATATATTATTTTTTGGTTGTATAATACATCCAGATGCTGTCAGTTTCAAACAAAGACTAAAGCAACTGATAGTGTATTGCTCAGCAATAAAAGCAACATCACTCAGGATCCCGAAAATGAATAATATTGCTTGGGTAAAACTGGTCATAGCAAAATCAAAACTAACTAACGACCGTGAGTTACGCCTAGAAAATTGTGCTTATCAGATCTGAATGTTGTTCAATGATATGATATTTAGAAGTAGGTATTGAGTATGATTTTTGTTTAGATATATGTGAAAATAAAAAAAGATAAAAAATGTACCACCACTCTCGTACAAGAACAGTCTTTAGATTTTGTTGCTGGCTATAATGGTAAGAAGATTTTCCTTTTAAAGTATCACTTCTTAGAAAACAAGATCAGAGGGCACATCGTAGACAGAAGTGGTAACAGATGTCAGCTGTATAATTTGTTTTGTCTCATTTGACCAATATACGAGAAATATGCAAAGTTGTCCTTGGTGAATGGCTTCAAGATGAAGGGAAAAACTGTGTAAAAGTTCTTGCATCTGAAATTAAACTCACTTCAGCGACTTTACCTTTATCTGTTATCCTTTTTTTTTTTTTTTTTTTTTTTTTTTTTTTTTTCCAAAATATCTATCTTCTTTAGGATAAGACACCTGCACGTTATTTCATACAAGCAACAAAAGGTCAATACATGTAAACATGCAAAGGAAGAAGATTAAAATAACTTAATCACTTAATCAATTATTGCCAGGAAAATTAGAAATCACTTAAACATTTTCAAGTTAATTAAACCCTCTCAACATGGATTCACTCAGGGACGATCCTGCCTAACAAATTTACTCAGTTTTCTCTGAGGTATATGAAGCGGTAGATAACGACAAGTCATATGATAATTATATAGTTTACTTAGACTTCAGTAAGGCCTTTGATAGAGTTCCACATGAAAGGCTGTTAAGGAAGATAGAAGGACATGTTATGGGGAGGATGCTACTCAAGTGGATTAGGTCATGGCTGATTGGTAGGAAGCAGAGAGTTAGTATCAATGGTGTAAAATCGGACTGGGGATTAGTTAAAAGTAGGGTCCCCCAAGGGTCTGTTTTGGGGCCACTTCTGTTCATTATCTACATAAATGATCTTAACTAAGGCATAAAGAGTAGGATCAGTAAATTTGCTGATGATACTAAAATGGGTAGGATAATAGTCAGCTAGCGACAGGGAATGTCTTCAAAAGGATCTCGATCATTTGCACGAGAGGTCAATAAATTGGCAGATGAGTTTCAATGTAGACAAATGTAAGGTATTAAGGATTGGAAATCGTAATTTAGAAGCGAAAAACAAACTAGACAATGTAGAATTGGATAACTCAGAGTGTGAGAAGGATTGGGGGTGCTCGTTAGTAATGATCTGAAACCCAGAAAACAATGTATAAGAGTTAGGAACAGGGCAAATAGAGTTCTAGGATTCATATCTAGGAATGTTAGCAACAGGACTGCTGAAGTTTTCTTAAAACTGTACTGAGCACTCTCGGGTTCAACACTGTAGGGCCGTGACAATATAATTATATATCAATCAATCTATCCTACCATCTATCTATCCATCCTACTATATCTATCTATCTATCAACAAGCTATACTCCAATATACCAATCCCTCACACTCTATTACCCAGCGTCCAATATTAAGATCAAAGACAGCGTATACCGTACCTCCCTCCCTCCCTAGCTAACCCCCCCAACCATCCCCAACCCCCAGCCCTCCCTAGACCAAATTAACCTGGTCCACTGTTATGAACTGATAATGAACCATGGCTGTATTATATATATATATATATATATATATATATATATACCGTATATATATATATATATATATATATATATATATATATATATATATATATATATATATATATATTATATTATATTATAATCGGGAGATAGGAGATTGAGGTCTATACCGACTGTCATTGAAAATTAGATACAATAGTTAAGTTGGAAATAATATGGAAGGCATATTGACGTAACATGTTGAGTATGTCTAGAAATATACCGATTATCTTTTATTACTATTATTATTATGGTTGCTGCATTGGGTAGATGAAGAAGCTTTCCAGGAAAAATTCGAAAACTAAATGGCACGAAAGATCTTATAATCGTCAAGCTAATGGAGCTTAACATGAGGGAGAAGGGGATCCATTATACAGGCCTGTGTGTGTATGTGTGTGTGTGGTAGGGCTTGGTGTGTGTGTGTGTGTGAAATACTAATTGTCGGTATATTGTTCACGTGCAGCCGTGAGGCAGGTACAGCACAATGATTATTCTACCTTAATAGGGCAGCTATATGGTCGTTTGGGTCCTATATATTTTAATGTATACTGCCTACAGCCCTAGTTCATTATTAACCCACATTACTGTAGGGAATGACGGTGGACCGGGTTAATTTGTTTAGGAGCTGGCATGGACTGTGTGTGGGGAGGGGAGGGGGTTGCGATAATGTTACAAACTCTCACAGATCAATACCTCCCGTCTATTAATAACATCAAAGAGTGTACATACGGCCTCTCCCAGCCCCAATAAACCCATCATTCATTAATATACCTGGTTTGGCTTGATAATAAACTAATAATGGTTTTAGGCTTTATAGGTGTTCTAGGTGAGTGGCTTAATTTCAGAGATAATTTGTAAATATTTTTTGTTCATGAGTGATAGCGTGTGTGGAGGAAAGGTGTGTGTGTCAACGTATATATATATATATATATATGGGTGAGGGCTGGTTCTGTCCAGAGTGAGGTTTGTCATCCCCTACTCAGCTTTAGCCATTTTTTGTGAATTTTCCTGTATTACTTTTGTGAATTTTCCTGTATTACTTTTCCTACTTAGGAATCCTCCTCCCCTTGTAAA
The DNA here is from genome assembly GCA_037953745.1 of Lithodes maja. NCBI lineage: Eukaryota > Metazoa > Arthropoda > Malacostraca > Decapoda > Lithodidae > Lithodes > Lithodes maja. The sequence continues at coordinate 63,981 of JBAKBP010013177.1, forward strand.
ATTCCCTACTATGCGAGACAGAGAAAAGGGCAAGAGAACGCAAAACTGATAACGGACCCTATGAATTGGAACTTTAAATGTTGTTTCTGTTCGGGCTCTGTCTCGAGTTGGCCACCCCTAGGTATGGGGTATGTGCTTGAGCATATACATACTGTATATATATATATATATATATATAAATAAAAC